>JAVSBS010004388.1:16953-48786 GCA_033124195.1 Coracias cyanogaster | reverse complement strand
TGTTTACTTTGACAAATTATGAATTCCCTCTTGAAATGTGTGGGGACTTCTGTTGAATATGACAAACCATTTTTTTTCCTGCCATTTCTGGAGTCACAAATTTCTCACACTTAAATGCATGGTATAGCATATTCTCTAATGGCCAGAATGTTGAAGCCTTAGAAGGAAATTGATATTGAAAGAGGCACTGAATACCAGAATCATACTTGAGAAATCAGGTAATGTAGTTAAGAAATGGTTTGTGAAGTCTTAGCTTACTTAAAAACTATCCTTTGTAAAACAGATTGCATCTTCTACAAAGAAAACACAGTATTATCTTGTTTTAGTGAAGATGTGGCTCCTGACTTCAGTGTTGTGCCTACAGTGGAACTCCTGTTTCAGGTTTTTCTTTCTGCATTTATGCTTCCTTTCATCCTGTAATTGAGTGTTAGGAATTTGGGGTCTGCAGCTTTTTATAGAAATTAGTGCTTGATAGTGCTGACACTAACAACAGGGAAAACAACCAAGTGCCAAGTTATATATAAAGCTTCAGGATTTCACTTTGGTGGAGGTTAAAGTTGCCATATATTTTTGATCCTGTAGATGATGTTAATAATTAGCTCATGGTGCTGCATTTCCCTTGCATAATTGACAGAACAGGTAGTGAATCCTTTAGAACAGTTTGGTTTGCTCTTTCTATAATTAGTCACATGAGGTAATGTTGAATTTATAGTTAATTTCCTTTTACTTGGGCAAAACTGTTTTACAGGATAATTTCAGATTGTATTAACAACTAGAAAGGGCATGACAGAAAGAAAAGAAAGCAGCATGATAAACGTTGTGACCTTCTAGTGAGAAACAGTATGGCATGCATAAAGGACTGCTGCATTAAATGGAGGAGGGGGGAGAAGGAAGTGGGTAATTATTTGTAGCAGTGCTTTTACTGTTGTTGGAATGAGACAGACTAACAGTGGCAGCAGTCATTTTGCTGAATCAAAGTCCATGTTAGTCGCATTATACACTGCCACAAAAGGTTGTTAAGGCTGGTATTAGCATGTACCACTGAGGACATTGGAAGGACTCGATCTGTCACACTAAATCGCCTTCTTGCCCTCAACCATTGAAGTCTCCAGCTCCTCTGACATGTTCTTTCATTAATGGCCTGGCCTTGACAACTGATCCTAATTGCCTCTGAACCGCACTTCATGTATTATTGGTGTCTGCCTGCCCTGGTTCATGTCAACAAGCCGCAGCATGCACAGGGTGTGCCCGGTGCCTTTTGCTGAAATGATGCTCACATAGTCATTTACCTCTGAGGGTTTGGGTCTCACTGGGAATGAAGTATAAAGCTAAAGATCTTCCTGTCTCTTCTTAGTAATACTTTAATGTGGATCTGTGCTATGTACTTATTAGGCATGTATGAAGACTCAGTAAAGCATCAAGCCAATTATGCAAGATTCCATTAAAGCATAGAATGTAAATGCAAAATAAAACTTGTCTGCATTTTAGTTACTTAAGTAAGTGTTTGTTTATTCATTCTGAAAAGCTTATTCAACTAGAAAGTATGGCTTACCCTTCATTTTTCATAAATAAAAATTCTGTTCTAATTTAAAGTAATAGTATAAAAGAAATACTATATTTAATATTGACAGAGTTCCTGTACATTGAAATGTTCTGACTGTATAAATAGGTGGAAGGATCCCATTAGTTCAGATGTAAAAATTAAAGCAAAAGCTATTGAAAAATCTTAGTCTTCTCTCCTTTTCAGTGAAAAAGCTTTATAAATATATTTATTAATATTTCAGAGAATGTTTTTAAAACATGCATTTCATTTCATAAAGCAATAAATCTTTTTCTTGATTCTGAACCCTTTTTATTTTCAGTCTTGCAGATTGCAAAAACTGTGATACATTTTAATTCTTCTTCTGTGGTATGCATTGTATTTGTACCATGAAGTTTTATTTTTAAATCTATAATAACATAGGTACATACCCAAAACATTTATATATTTTAAGCATTGCTATGATTTAAAACTTGTATAATTTCTTATAAGATTTTCTATTATTAACTCAGTCATCGAGAAGACTGAATAATTTGAATGGGGAGCCTTTTAAGCATGCAAGTTCTACAGTGATAATAAAAAATAAATCACAGAAGCTCTTTGGTGCTAGGTATCATTTAGCCTAATCTAGACAGTGACATTTGGGCCACTAACAGCATAATCATAGTTATTGCTACAAATTGCTGCATGTTTGAGTTTTAATGTTATAAGTAAATTATGCCACAGGATAAAATATATGCTTCTTTGGGAATTAAACATGTTTATTTCAGCAGTGTGGATATGGAATACTAGGCAGATGGCAAGTTTCTTTCATGTAGTAATACTGCCACCTTCTGAGCCAGTGGAGAATGATTCAGAGATGTAGCTGTTTTCTGTCCTAGAGTCTTTCTGAAGGATGTGTTGCAGGTTGGTGATTTGCTTTGAGTCAGCAGCATAACCTCCCGAAGTCAAAAGTGCTTGAGACAAGAAATTGCCTGAAACCTACTGCTGAAATTGTTTCAAAATCCACTCTGGAAGGTAATTTAACTTTTCATGGAGATTGCATTCCTACTGTGAAAGTTTGGCAGACTAGAAGAAATAGGCAGGAAAAGTCTATGGGAAAATTTTGTTTAAAATGCTTTTCTACAGATGTACTACCATTGAAGTTCAGAATAAAAAAATCACTCTTATTCTCTGTACTCTGTCAAAAGGCTGATCCTGAGTTAATTCTGATGCAGGAATTACATAGGAGGAAAGGTTGCTCAGTGGTTTTAGGGCAGAGGTGGCCACAGCTGGGATTAGAAGATGAAGGGGATTGCAAACGTTCTTTCACCATCATTCATTCAGACAACGTGCCCTTCAGCAGAACAGCAAGCCCCTCTGATTTTCTCGAATTAGGAAGATTAGCATGAAGCGCATAATGCGGGATGATGGAATTTGTCATAATTTGCATTGTCCTGGAAAGATTCGGTTTGATAGAGCGATGCATCTCAGAGCATGTCATGTCCCACGGGCAGGTCATGGAGGAAGCTCGGCAGAAATAATTTCGCGATATGTGCATCAGTTGTAAATGCCTCATAACCAATTTTTCAAAAAAGAAAAAAAAAAAGGAAATAAAAGGTGGAGGTCAGGAGAGTTGAAGGAGGTGGGCATTCGCCCAAACACACATGGAAGTTAGATATGGTAACGGTAAATTAAGACTTGTGTCATTGTGGAATAAGACATGATTATGTGCAAAAAATGAACACATTGACTAGATACTTGACAGGTTACTGGTGCAATTTTTGTTTCTACAGTCTGTAAGAAAGGTAGATCTTTCACTGATTCTATTATTAAGTCTATTTATGAAAATTCCTTACAGAAATTATCAGACACAAGAGCTTCAGGATCAGTTTTCTGAGCGATTGCTTCTGACCTTGATAATGTTCCCAAACTGCAGATAGAAAAGGATAATCAGCATGTAGTTGACAAAACGGACATGACAGTGTTACTTATATGCTGCGGCATTTCTGGAAATAGGCATGTAGAATTCAGACAGGCAAAGGGAACACACTTATTTACAGTAGCATAGCAAGAAGAAAAGGTCCAATGTCATGTATTGACCATGGTTTATTTATGGACCATCTGACAATGAAGCAACAGTCTTTGATATTTAGAAATCTCTTCTGCCCAAGAATGTTAGAAGTAGTGCTCATAGGTTATGTTATTTATCATTTCAATATCTGGTTCTACTTGAGGAAGACATTTTGCAATGTCTCCTTTATTTGTCTTTCTTCATACATTTCAAACAACAGATTAATGCCGGTGGTTCAGTAACACTGATCTTTTGTGACAGTTGAGCATTTGTGAGTTGAGGGTCTAATAACAAAATCAAAATAAAAAAGGGACAAATAAAAAGGAAATTGTCACTTCTAAGGACCTACTTTACCATCTGTGAGATTCAAATAATTCTTCCTACCAGAGGTTGATTGTCAGGTTGCTGTCTTTCAGATGGTTACTATTGTTGAATTCTGATTTTTGAAAACTGAATTACCTTAGGGTACCATTCAAGATAAATAAATCTTTCAACATCCAGTACTAGAATCAAGATATATGTGAAACTAATAACACTACACAATTACAGTTTGATCAGGTGTATTGGTGTGGGGTTTTGGGAAGAAAGTATTTATAGGGTTGTGCATAAAAAACATGTTTTAATAACGACAGCCCAAACCATTCAAAATAATATTTTGTCTGCAAAATAGTAGCTCTCTGTATAAGTTCCGTGAGTTCTCGATCTCTTTCTTTTCCATAGTTTACAGCTTTGATTAAGTTTTCAGACAAATTGCTGTACTAGTCAGAGATCATAACTGATATATGGTACCAGTGAAGAAAAAATATGATTTCTGTAATGAGAAAGAGGTTCCTACATCTCTCTATAGATTACAAAAAAAAAAAAAAAAGAAAAAAAAAAAAAAGAAAAGAAACCTGTATCTTTTATTGAATTGGAACTCCAGATCCTGTATTATTTAGTATTGTGCTGTACCTGCTGAAGAAAAACAATCCTTAGAAGCCAGAGTGTGTTCTTATTACTTTGCTGGGTGATAGATGCTGATTATATTTTTAAATGACAGAATAAATAATCTTTGCATGTCTGTATTTAAAGGTTGCTTAATATTTTATTCTTAAGATATATTCTGGTAACTTTTGAGTGAAAAGCAACAAGTGTTCAGTTTTTCTAGAATTTCTTTACTGACATTTCTCAGAAAATGTTTTACACTGCGAGCCACTTCACTTTGGTCATACAGCTTGGCTTTGAATTTTGAGGGCTGATGGTGATGGATGAACAACTTTGATTTAGTAAGTAATCTTGAAAAACATCAGAGCAAAGAATCACAATTGATAGACTTTTCCCGTAGGATGCAATTATAGAATATAGAAATACAATGTCTGGTCATATGAAAGCAGAGCTCAAAACATACAGAACTAAAAAAATATATAATAACATTTAAACTTTCTATTTACCATTACTGTTTAATTATTTGTGTTAAGTTAATATTGATAAAGAATTCTCAATCAATATTTTTACATTAGGCCTCTTTGTAAAGTTTACTCCTAGTATCTGATGATGGATTTAAAACACGTCCACAGGACTCCCTTTGCTGATAACAGGAATTGTGTAAAAAACTTAAAATTATGATATGCTCTACACGTGATACTTTGTTAAGAACCTGTCCAGTGAAGGATGGTGCTAGGGAAGTGTACAAGAAACAGGTGATACAACTTTTGAACTTCTGAATGAGGAATTAACCTGAAGATAATGAAAATCCCTTGTCTGAAGGCAGAGTGGAATAGTCTGTGGTTTTAACATTCTCAGTAGGCTTTGCCAGTCACTTAACTCAGGAGAAGGCAGAGAGAATGGAAGTCAGGAGAACAAAAACTATTCAGGGAGAGGGAAGTCCTTCTTATATTCACCTGGAGATAGGTCTTTTACTGAACTTTATGTTCCTGACCTGTGAGGCTTTGGATTTGATCCTTTGAGATCAAATGTTTTAGCTTTCTATAAAAGCAAGGTAGTGCAAAATAGATCCAGTGCAGGGGTCAAGTATGGATCTTTATTACTTGTTTTGATGTCAGCTTAGGGGACATAAATGTGAAACTTATTGATGTCATATATCAAGTCATTTTTTCAGGGGAACAATTGATATAAATAATAACTGCTTTCTGCTCTGTAATTACTTAACTACTATAAAACACCAGAGAAAGCCTAAATATTTTAGGCTAATTTTTTTTGTTGGAAAGTCATAACTAAAGGATCTAGTTTAAAGTTATAGACTATTAGTGAATTCTCCAGAAGTTTAGCATGCTATTTTACAAAGTTCTATTGCTGTAGCTCTTAAGTTTAGTAAAAAGGGAGGAGGCACTCATTCCCATTTTGGTAGACACAGGAGAAAACTATAGTAAAGTCAGACTCTGCTTTACAAAGAGTTTGTCCCCTCTGTTTTCAATTGGTAAAAGGATTGAGGGAAGAAGAAATAGGAGTGCAGAAGTAACATCATTTGTTTGTGAGACAGAGTGAACGTGGTATCCTGACTACATTATGGTAGAACTATTTAGAGAATCTGGGAGTGGAAAGATACAGTCTGTAGATTGGAAATTGAGTGAGAGCATGGCTGCACTCACCCAGCTAAGTTGTACTGTGCTGTCTGTTGGCATTTCAGCTACTTCCTTGTTGCATTGTTCTGAGAAAGTGAGAGGAATTGGAAAGAGTAGAACAGAACAGATTAGCATTGAGAGGAAGAGCAAATGGCCAAAGAAAACAGGGAGAAAACTATTGTTAGCAGCTGAGAATGTCTAAAGCACGCTCATTCACATGTGGGATGGAGCTCTGAATCGTGACATGTTCTGTTCATGTGCCTGTCTGTATAGATATTTCACAGAATCACAGAATGGTTGAGGTTGGAAGGGACCTCTAGGAGTCATATTGTCCAACACCTCTGCTCAAGCAGGTCCACCTAGAGCAGGTTGCGCAGAACCGTGTCCGCATGGCTTTTAAGCATCTCTCTGGACAACATGTGCCAGTGCTCAGTCCCCCTCACAGTAAAAACGTGTTTCCTGATCTTCTGAGTGAAGCTCCTTGGTGCCCTTTACACCACTGAGAACCATCTTTCAGATTATGAATGAAGATGTTGAATAGGATTGGATTCAATGTTGACTCCTGGGGTACGCCACTAGTTACCGACCATCTGCAAGACTGTGCTACTGATTTACATCACTTGGCCATTTAGCCAGTTTTCAGCCCACGTCACTGTCTGCTCATTGAGCCCATACATCAACAGCTTCTCTATGAGAGTGTTATGTGAGAGTGTGTTACTTTACTGAAGTCCAGGTAGACAAGACCCACCGGTCCCCCCTCATCTACCAGGCTGGTCATTTAATTATAGAAACTCAGTCTGTGCTATCTTCTTATTCAGTTCCTCTCTAAATCTTTTCTGGATGAGGGTCTCTCTATTGAGTGTGTATGGGGGTCTGGGTGCCAGCAGCTGGAGTCAGACCATGGGCCAGGAGGCATGTTTGCAACTGGAGAGACCCAAGTGAGCGAAACCAAGGGTGTGTGTATATCTGTGTGAGTGTGAGCACAGGCTCTGCACAAAGGCTGAATCCTTTGGGGCTCATATGTCCATTTGACAGCAACTGGGAAGACTGGGATCCAGGGATAGCTGTTGGGCAGATCGAGTGTGTGAGCCTGGCTGCTGGAGGGATCCATATTGTACTTGGGTGTATTTATATTCATAGAACTGCACTTCCATCCTTCACAGCCAGGGAGGGGAGCGGGACGAGGCTTTTAGTGCTGTCAGTGTTCACATGAGCACTCTGTGCCTCTGACTGTGTTGATTAGTGTGATTGGCCACATACATTTGTGTGGATGCGGTGCCCACACATGATCCATGTGCAGGTATTCACCAGGAACCCAACTACAGGTTGAACTGGGCGCATGGAGCTGCAGCAGCCTCGCCTCTCTCGGACTGTCAGATCCAGCCTGATTTCCCGTAACTAGTAAGAATAGTGAGTTACAGGAAAGGAAAAGCAAAGCATTAAGATAGAAAAAAAGTAGAAGGGAAGTGAAACAATGGAAGAATGTAGGAAAAATATTTATTTAAATTTATATTGTTATATGAGGCCTTTACAAACTTCAATATGGTCATTTCCACATTACTGTTACTGCAGTTTGTGAAAAGTAAGGGCTCAGCTGAGAGCCTTGAGCAATGCAAAGTGTCTGTTTCCCACAGATCTCCCTGTGTGCTCAAATAAAATAGGAAAAAGAAGTGGAACAATGTAGCTGTGGGATATAGCAGAAAGAATGTTTTCAACATTTATGCTTAAGTAAAGAGTATGACATTTATACAAAAAGTAAACTGATTGAAGTGCTTTACATGTGTTTTTAATTTAACATTTTAGTGTTTGGAGAAAAGTAGCAAGTGTTGCAATGGCTTAATTTGCCATCCTTTTTCTTTAATTTGAATCTTTTTCTTAAATTTAAAAATTTGAAAGAAATTCCAGAAACAATAGCTTTTGATTTATTCTTGTAATACAGGTAAGCTATAAAATAGTTAGTTACAGTGTTTGTTTTCTCAGGAAGAATGTTGCAGTATATTAAGGTGTCAAGCATACTTGCAGACATCTCATTTACTGAGTCAAAAGTGTTTTTCTGAAAAGTACTTGATGTAGGGCATGGAAAACTGTAAATTGAAAAGAGAGTAAGACAAGGAAGCAGGAGAGAGCTATGGATGAGTGAGACCTCCAGTATAACTAGTGGGATTTTCCCTTCCCGAGAGGGAAGACCAAAGCGGATTAAAGATGAGCAGGTTCCAAGTGATTAGTTCAGTTTATTACATTCTCAGTTGAATGCCTCTGTGTCTGTGCTTCCCCAGCCTTCCCTCCTGTTCCGAGTACCAAAAAGTTAATTACTGTAATTTGCAAAAAGTATATACAATGCCTCAATACGTGTAAAACATGGTAGTGGGTCTGAAACACTGCTAGTCTGCCTTGGCACCTCACCACCACTTTTGCCATTTTTCTTTATTTTAGCTTTATACTGCTAAGGCTGCTCACAATTCAGTTGTTTTCTATACTAAGCAGGACAAGTGGCTTTTTGTAATATTTGTCTCCTAGCCTTACACACAATTTTTAGTCTGTGTTTATTATTTTTTCTCTTCTGATTATAGAAAATAATTCTCTTTGCAAGGAAATCAACTACCTTCATCATTTCATAGTGTTCAGGAGGGCTCAGCCTGACAATACTTTAAAATAAAAATCCTTTATTAGTAGTATACTGGTAGTTAACTAACTGTATTTTCATATTAAGATTTTAATTCCTAACATTTTATATTTTTGAGTTCTACATTTCTCCATGGGAGCTGCTAGCTGCTGAGCAATTTTGAAAATCTGGTTGTATGTAGGGGAGGCTCAAAACTCAGAATAATAAAACTATGATATTTTCTGAAAATGATATTTTATATGAAAGTTGAATAAACGTAATAGTGGTTATTGTGGTCATATATTTTTCATTTTATTCATCATCGATACATCTGCGCTTCTGGATATTGGATGTTGTTTGACAGTAAAATTTTGCTGTAAGTTACACTTACCTAAGTAAACTTAGAGTGAAACTTTGGTCTATTACATGCCATTATGGTCCTAAAAACAGACAATATTAATATACTGAGCAGTGGTAGGGTAAGAAATTTACTCAAGGTATGAGAACCTTTTTAGTGACTGCAATTCTTATTTGCTATGAGGTGCTAATAATATTCATGACATGTCACCCTGAAAATACTGTTGTTGCATATGTAAAAACAGAGTCCAGAGAATGTAGCCCTTAAAAAATCCAGGGAAGTGGAGGGATAAAGATCCAGTGCATCCCTAATAGGGTGAAATGCAGGGTTTTATTTGTTTCATATCCAGCTTTTACCTTTACCAGGTATATTCTTGTATGATAAGTTAATTCCATTTAAACTGAAAGATTACAGCAGTAATTACAAAAGCAACCACTTAATTGGATTTGTTTCAGGATTTTTATTTAGTTAATTTTTATTTTCTAAATGGATTTTTCAGTTAAATGCAGTCCATTAAACATGCAAATACACTTGAAGGTCAAGTTGAAAGCAACCCCATAAAAGGAATTTAGGATTAATTTAAATAAACCTGAAGGACTACTATCATGTGCAGACTTCTTATGTACTAGGGAAGTGTATACTAGAAGTGTCAGTTTGCTCTGTGTGTGTGTCGTAGGCTTGATATGTACTTGTGTGGTGAACACATCTGAGATGTGAATATTCACAAGTGTGTTTGAAGTTTCTACTCTGGCTAAGCTGCCAGATGTCTGGGGATGTATAAATACAGAATAAAATTTACAGACAGAAGAAAGTGAAGTGAAACAAGTTTGGAAAATAGGCCTCTTTATGCAACTTGCTTTTCTCCCTGCCCCCCCCTCACATTCAACCATATAATTTCCTTTTAAAAATGATATTTTTTATTTGTTTACTTATATTCAGTTTTTAAATTACTATATATTTGGCTCCTAAGGCTATTAATTTTTAGCGGCTAGTTACAAAAGGTAATCAGGTGTTTAGTAAGGTTTTAAAGTCCTTTACTTTGATTAGAAGCTCTACATGCATCTTCCAGCTCTTATCCTGAATCTCTGCTTATTTTAAGTGTATAAAACCAAACTGAGAATTGAATCAAAGGAAGTAATTTGTCTTGTCTTACTGTGCTTTAAAACACCACACATATAAATAATAGCTGCAAATCACAATCTCTTCTTCCAACTCCCAGTAGTTTACACTGACTTGCATAGACTTCTGAAATTTGTACGAGCCTGTGAATCACAGTAAGATTCTATCCAGAGCCTTCTGAAGGTTCAGAGGAATTTCAAATAGGACATCACCTCTTCTTTCCTCAGCAGTTTAGTACCTGGAATTGTTCTGAATAGTTTTTGACGAGAGAGATTGTTTTCTCAGCAAAAATGCATTTAGCTTTTAGGGATTTAATAAGAGCTCCAAAATGAGAAATCTCAGCTACAGTTTTCTTTCAGATTTATCTTTTCATGTTCACAGGTTCCATTTCTCTCACAGGAAGAATTAAAGTATTCTGTATTAAGGTTATAAGTTTTCTGATAGCTACACATATGCTGATTTAAGATTTTGATTATGAATATGTCTTTGATGCTACTGTGACCCTTAAAGTGGTGAAAAGGTAGTCATTTAAGTGCTGAAGAAAGAGATTGGTTTCAGCTGTAGTGGTATAAAAGATATTGCATTTAAAATGAATTAACAAAATAAACAGTAGATGGAAGATTGCTGAAAGATGGAAGATTCCTAAAAATAATGGTTGTTAAACTGCCCTTTGAAAAGCTACTCATGGTTAGGGAAAACTAGAATTTTCTATTCCATCTTTAACCTTTGCTTTGGCTTCCAGATCAAGTGCTTATATAATTAAAATAATTAGGTGTAACAAGCTTTAAAAATTTGGTGTAGTTGCACTCTGATTTTCCAACAGTAGTGCACTGAAAGATTTGAGATGGTTTTGAATTATTTAAAATATTTTAAAGATATTGATTGCTCTATTATATAATAAATGGCTGAGACATACAGATGTAAGATTTACTTAAAATTATAATTTTAACTCAAGTAGTAGTAATATACATTAATATGTATAGTTTCAAGAAGTGTGTGTTTGCAATTAGGAGTATTTTAGTAGTTTGAAAGAGATTCCTCATAGCACTCACTTAAAACAGGAGATTAAATTTCTGCTGTAGGTATAGATGCAGGTGAAACCTCCCTGTGGCATTGTACCAAGTGATGCCATAGTTGTAGTTTTTTTCCATTGTTCATGAGTATTTCAATTTTTTGTCCTAGTTGGAAGAGCAACTATACCAAGCAACTGTACCATGTTGCTCTGTGGATTTGAGTCACGGGACTGAGAGTTCAAACTGTACACTTTAAGTCAAGTTTATCCAGTTTGCTGTCTTGTAGTTAAGTTTTTTAAAGCCAGCTGAGCAAAGACACATATTGTAATATTACTGTTGCAGAAGACACAGAGTTAAAGAACTCACAGTTTGATGTGTATGTATAAGCAATACCTTAAGTACTGAGGGAAAATTACTATGAAAAGTTTCACTTTCTTAGGACTTTGGGCAGGAATTTCAGGTGTAATAGAGATCTAATTTCTGCTAAAGGCATGCTTGAGATACACACTTGACAACAATAATCTGTGTATCTTCATAGGTTAATTAGGTATTATTTAGGTGATGGATTCTAAACCACAGGTATCAAGAGGGTCAAACTGATAGGAAGTGATGTTATTTGTGGGGTTGCATTTTAGGACATCAGAGTGTTTTGGGCTGTATGAGCTGTGCAGTAGTATCTCACAGAGATCATGCTGTCAGATCCATCAAGTGTTGAAGACCACTTGGATATTGCAAGGCCTGGGGCTTTATCATTACAGGAAGTTTTGTTTGCTGTGATACTATTAAAAAGTTATAAAACTAGTATGTTATGTCGTCTTTTCAAACTGGGTGACTGCTCTCACTATGCATAACAATTTTGACTTAACTGTGGTGTTTCAGAGGACTACACTGCAACACTCTTGTCAGCTGCAAAGCAAATGACTCAGCTGTCTGGAGACTAAACTCTCATGTCCCCCTAGAATAACTTCAAGCTTTACTGACAAAATGACTTCCAGGAGCTCTGGGTGATGCTGTATGTGTTTGTAAATAAACATTTTGTTTGTCTCCAGAGCTAGTAGTCACATACCCTTCAGGAGCAACTTCCTGACTAATAAATCCTCACTATGAATTAAAATACTTTTTAATATACTTGAATAAATTGCAACAAAAAAAAAACTATTTTGAGGATGAAAGTAACATGCATGAGAATAGTGATTAGGAATGTCACCTGCTATGTTTCAGAACACATGGTGTTGCTGTTACTGGACTCGTATTATGCATCTATATGCATTGTTTTACTGATAATTCAGACAGGCTGGACCGAAAGATCTAAAGCATAACTGGTCAAGGTGGAACATGAAAGGTAGAAAGATCTTGTGATATTCACTGAAAAGCATCTGAAAATCTGTTTCACATGGTGGGCAAATTGTTTAATTGTACTGGGTCTCAGTTCTTTATCTGCAAATTAGTATTGTATTGCTCTTGCTGTTAATTTTTCTTTCTGTAGAGTCTCAGAACTCTTTAATAGTGCTCACTTGTATGCAGGGAGAATGATTAATGCCATGATCTGCTATCTTATTACTTGTGTAACTTCATTGCTAAAGAAAATTATACTCCTGTCCTCTCAGAGAGATACTGAATAGAATTCCCGTCTGCAGAGAGCAGGGCTGTCTTTCCTCTTGTTTTTCTTGGTCTGCAGACAGCTGCCAATTCTGTACTCTTTCGAATTAGTGAACAAGATACGTTAGGGAGGCCAGTGGAACCCAGCAGTACTCCCTGCTCTTCCTGGTTTGCAGCAGGAACTTAAAGAAGGTGGAATTACCAGAGCGTGAGAGATTCCTGTTTGGGAGACTATTCAAAGCTAGTGAATGAGAGAAGAAAACATAGATTTGGCTGTATAGCAATTCTAAAAAGCAGAAAAACCAACCCTGTAATCTGTAAACATCTGCTTGCTACATGAAACACGACTCCCACATAAAATATAGATGTGATTACGTACAATAAAGAGTAAATTCTAATAATGGATATATAAGAGGTTATAATCGAAGTTGTGCAGCCTGACTGACTTGTGGGAATAGCTTGCTTTTGAGCTTTTAGGAGGCAAAATTAATAGAGAATTTGAACTTACACATTTATAGTCTAGTTCCTCTAAAGTGTAATTCTGTATCTGAGCTCAGAGGGAACTTCCAAACTGCAGTGTTATGAACTTGTTTTGCTAGTGTGTAGTATACATCTCCTGTAGACAAAAATTAGTAGCTGTTTCTACACCATTTTATCACAAATGACTTCTACACTGCTCAGAGGTGTTCCTTTAAGCTGTTACTGCATTGCAGTAAGCCCCACCAATGTCATTTGACTCTTCAGCAAAATTGAAACTTCCGCATAATTTCTAGATTTATATATTCATCCTACTTCCCTTTTTTATTATTAGTTGTGATCTTTTATTACTTAATTATGGTATCTTGACCTATGAGGCTGGATCACCCTCTCATACTTTTATTCTGTATGGATCACTGAGTGCTTGTAGTTTTCCTGTTGTCTCTATATGCTTCATTTTTTGAATGAAATGACTTTAATATACAACCAGAATATACCTAGTACGTAAAGATAGTGTGATAGTATGCTTATGTTTATTTTTGTTTCTGTGTGTGTGTATATATATATATATATGTATGCATACACAAACACACATATTGCATAGGGACCGACTTGTTTCATAAATATCTTGAGGTGGACTAGGGATTGTTAGTCTATGAGCTTCCAGATCAAAATTCTCAGTGGTCATTGAAAGCCTCAATAGACATGTCTGTAACACTTCAAAATACCTTCTGTTCGGCATATAAAGAAGACGACTTTAGAAGTCTAAGGCTATAATTCTGGACCGTTTGCAGTTGAGCAAGTAACTTAGGCACCTTATTGCTGGACTACTTTTGGTATATAGGAAATAGTAGTTTTCACATCAGTGACTACTACTCTTGGACTGATAAGGTAGGGTTTGGCATTTAAAAATACAGCATGAGTTGTTAGGACATCGTAAAGAAAGTGGTTCAACAATGGAACAAATTGTGAGCACTGTGGAATGTTTCTGGAAACAAAATGATTACATAGCACATCCATATACTTATGTAGACCTCATGAGTTAGGAGATACATAGTATAAGCAGGAAATGGGATTGTTGCACTGTTTTTTGCCATATACTTATCTTAGACTGAAATAGTAAAACAGCTGTTTCCTGGTGATTTTTTTCTTCTGGGTTTTGTTGTTGTTGCATCATCGGTATTTTATTCCTGAGAGCGATGTAGTAAACTTTTAAACAACTATATGCTTTACCTTTAAAAAAACAAAAGTGTACAGTTATACTATAGTTTTGCTTTATAATGTCTAGAGTTTGCATTGGTTGAATGAGGCATTGTCAATTATATTACATACTTGGTTTTGTGGAAGAAAGACAGCAAATTAATTCTATTGAAATCTAATATATTCATTTTATGGAAGTAGAAGTAATTATCATCTTTATATTCATCCATATTTACCAGTTAGGGCAGATAAATGCAATGTCTCTGTGATAGAAAGAAACCTTAGCTTGTAGAGGAGAAAGAAGCCCTCTTCACTGTCTCAACAATCCAAGGCTGAATCAGAGCTGATACAGCAGATCAATGCCACTTTGAAATCTGTAACATGCTAGAACAGTCTAATTTGTGGCAGTAAAAGTCATTAATACAGTGAAGGAAGAAATTGCAGTGACATTCCTGCTTTGGAAAATTGGGCATTAAAAGCCCTAAATTGTTAATAAGATTTTTCTCTCATTAAGGGGCAACCTGAGAACTGCTCCTATCAAAGTCAAACACCCAATAAACAAGATTGGTAATGTTGAGACTAATCCGCTAGCAGAAGAGGCTTCTGTTTACTGCTCGGTGTACATGCCAGTTCCCTGCCTCTGTGGAAAGGGGGTAATTATACTAATGACAGTTGAACAAGATGGGATTCCTGTGAAGGCTGCAATGGGTGTAATAAATAATATGTTAGCACTAACTGCAACTATACTATTGAAAAATGTTGGATTTACTTTTTCTCATGTTGGAGTCATGCAACTTATGTGGCTTACAGATGTTACAACTGTTCTGCGACAAATGCTCAGATGAGAGCACTTGATTTTATTTCTTGCTGGTTTAACTTTGTTATAATTTTCTTGATATATAGGAGAATTTGTCATGCAAAATTAGTCTGTGACAAATGTTATCCAATGTATATAATTTCTGGATTTATTGATCCAGAATTATTATGGATTGATCTGAGCCCTTGGACAAAGAGCACATAAAGTTAAAACGAGAGATTTATAATAAGTTTATTTGAGATAAAGTCCTCTGAAGACAGTAGCAGCAGTCTTCTGAGATGGAAAGGCTTTGAATATCCCATAAATGGATAGGTTACTAAACATTCGCCAAACATTTTCTTTCTGGGCCTTTGCCTCATGAACAAACCTGTCAGATCTTATTCTGTGTTTGAGGAAGCGCCTGAAGAATCTCAGTCAAGTCTGTCTGCAGCTCACATAGTGTGAAGTTTGAGCTTTCTTCTTTGTAACAGTAACAAATCTGCAAGGTTATTTATTTCCTAGATTCAGAAAAGGTAGCAGTAAACTTGAATTCTGTAGATAAAATGTAGACATTAGGTAATGACTGGATGATGGTGAGTTTTCTTTTGTTACAAAACATTGATTCTCTCAACTTTATCCTTTTAAATGCCAGAGAAATTAAGAAAAAAAAATTCTGGGCTGACATACATTGTTTGCTTGTTTCCCATAATTTTTTAGCAAATTTCAGAAAAATAATAAACATTACCTATGCAGTGAGTTGCAGAGTCTTCAGCAAGAAAAGCATTACAGATTCACATAACTGTAAATAAGAGGTGGCTGAAGGTAGAAACTTCAAAGTTGCCTTTTTGTAACTCTTTTCAGGAAAAATCCCTTTACATACTAAGAAGATTAAGTACAGCAATTGGAAAGCAATATCAAGAAAGTACCAGCTTTCTTGAAAAACAAAAATTCTTCTAACATCAAAGTTAAGGAATAAAGCATTACAAAAGTCTGTTAACATTGATTGTTTTAATGTTTGTCATAAATCTGAACATTCTACAAATAAGTTCAGATTTACCTGCTTAAATATAAATGTGTATTTATAATGCAAATGCATGTATATTTCACTTATAATCAAATATACATAAGGTTTTTATACACATCCTGCTTTTTGGTGTTTCCCAATCAGTGCTTAAGTTTTCATCTCCGATATGCTAATATTATGTATATCCGAGTATTTGTTTATATATTATCTCCCTGTATGGTAATATTAAAAGTCAGAATCATCAATAAACTAGCTTCCTTCTTATGCTACTCCTATAGTTTCTTGATAATTAGACTAATGTTAGAACTATAAGTTTAATACAAGGCATCTTCTAGATTTATGGAATTGCTTCTTTTTCCTTTTGTATTCTCCTTGGTGCCTGCATGCAAGAAGTATAAGCCAATGCTAATCTTGTTGTATTTTCCAACACAAAATAGCCCTGATATTGCACAAATGCTCAAGAATATGGAACACCTTACCCCTTTAATATTTTATTATTTTCAGTCCATCTGGATGAGCCACTTAGTTTAAAATTTTGTTTACTGTATTTTTAAGAACCATAATAGTGATTCAGACTAAAGCAGATCTCAGAATGATGTTTCTCCTGTGGGAATCTTCTGTTTGCAAGCCAGAATATTTTTGTTAAATATGTAATCCACTGAAAATTTTCTTAGTAAATTACAGTAATTTTATTGTTTATCTCAATTTTTCCGTGTTAAAAGTAGCAAATACAGACAGATTTGTGTTAAGCTGCTCATTGTTCAGTTATGAACTTGGTATGGAATGAGTTGCTTGCACCCTTCTACCTCTGCAGCATAGTATAATGCAAGTCCTGATTTTGCCATTAATCTTACTGAGCATTTCACAGCAAAAACACTGGTTACACATTTCTTGTAGTCACCTTCCTCATCCAAAATGAACAGTCTATGTGCAGCTCTGTACTGTTTGGAAGTGTTTGACTTAGCCCCTTTTGTTTTATCAAAAGTCGATAATGTATTGTGAGCTTTCTAAAGACAGAGAAGTTTGAGAAGCCTGTGTCCCAGTTAAAAAGATAATGATCATGAGTTCTGCGATAATCAAGTTTTTGTCCAAATTAGTTCTCTAGTCTAATGCTGATCTCCAAGAAAGCACCATTTCTTGCATGGATAGGACTTTATCTGCATGGTAGAAAGTTTCATTCTTCCCAGGGACAGGAGTTTTTATCCCCGTCTACAAAAACAATGCTGGCCGTAGTCTATTGAGAGTTAGGAAGGTTTCGGCTAAGATAGTGAAATTGTCATTGAAATTGTGTATTTGAGTAAATTAGAATGTGCCTATTTAAAATGTAAATTTTGGAGCAGTGGAGACAAACTGTAGCTTCTTAAAATTAATTGAGTGCCTTTTTGGGACATGAACATACATCACTTCTGTTACAATAATGTGTAGATGTGCATATATTTCAGCTGTGTATATGTGATGAAAGTTTATAAATCTTGGAGTATGAATTACTGAATTCACTGTAGTTGTGTGTTACTATTAGCACCAGTAATAAATGACCAGCTCCTTCTAAGATGGCTGGTTTTATAGATACTGCATCCTTTGAGTAATGAGCTGTTCTTTACCTTGACACTTTTCATGTCTTAAATGCTTTTAATCACATACTGCTTATTTTACATTGATTACCTGAAAGAATGTTGCAGCTTTAATGATCCCTGTTTTGTCAGTAAGAACTTAGCAGTACCCATCATATGATGTTATTCAGTATGACAGTTACTCAGCTAATACTTCAGGGAAGATATCAAAGCTAATATCTAGTTTGTAGTATAAGTAATCTTTCATGATTACCAGTTAGGATGATTTGGGACTGCCATCACCCCAGTGGCTCCACTATATTCAGCTTTCCTAAAGGTTTTATATTTCTGTTTGTTAGTCTTTCTACTCTTCCATTGCAGTTGCTAGAACAATAAATGTGAATATTTTTCTGCTTCTCAGTCTTACAGCTATACTACAAATAATAAAATCTAAACTATAGCAGCTCACATGCATAGCAGAGAAATTGTTCTCTGATATTCTTTTTCTGAAAGGAAATTCAGGAGAAGATTGTCATGTCTGCAGATTTATTGGACATTTATGTGATATCTGTATGGTTATGCTAGTGTATAGTGCTGGCCTCTTCTTGCAATAACTTTAAAGCCAGAGAAGTGACTGCTGGATTGACGGGATGAAAGTAGTAATAATAAAAGAGGGGAGAAGAAGACAACATTCATTTACAGCTGAGATGTTTAAAACTTGCTTACACTTCCTCCGGGTCATACAGATATAGGGGGAATGTGACTGACCTGACAACTTAAGATTTTTTTGATCAATTACTACTTAGCCTTCAGTGGAACACTTCCAGACCCCCATGACTTAATCTTCATTTGCGACGTTTCTGCTTAGCTTCATTGCTCTGATTCTCCAAGTGACTGAGATATTATTATTTCTATATAAACAGTGATAAATATGCCTATAGCACTTCATGAACAAATAAAAATAAGTTTCTTCTTTCATATCTACCCTGTATGGGTAAAGCTTACAAACAGATAATAATACACAGAGTCATTAATGACAACAGTTGAAGGTGTCTCACTTAGCTAAGCTAGAACTGTATTTTTCAGTAAGCAGAAGTGTAAGATAGTAAGTGTTGCAGGAGGAGATCCTAAATGGGAAAAGTGAAGAATGTTGGCCTATGTCTTTTACTGGGAATTCTTTCTGTCATTTCCCTGCTATTATCCGCCCTTGGTGAATTCAGCTAGATTGATAAATATCTGCAGAAATATGAAAGAGCCACAAGCACTTCTGCTCTTGACTCCTATGATTTGTGACTTTGCTCAGAGTATGTCTGACCAACCATTTGGCTAAAATGGCAGCACTATCACAGACATTTCAGCTGTTATCACTGTCAATCCCAATGAAACCAAATGGGTGTAATTATGAGATATTTTTAGGAAACATTTTATATAGACAGGACCTCTGAGGGCAATAAATTCTAGGACACAGGGAAGGATGTGCAAGAACAATACTTTCCACTTTAAATTACATGTTTCAATGTCTAATTAGAAAGTTTCAGTGGTTTCAGTGCAGACATCTGCTTTATGTCATAGCAGGGAAATCGTACAGATTTTCATTCACTTTTTTTTACAGATTTACTCTGTATTTTAATGGTATTTACAATTCACAGAACTAAAGCAAGAAAAATTTTATATCACCTTGTGTGCCTTATATATTGTGGACCAGTTATGCATCTAGAGTAGAGTTATAAACTATGGTTGCAAACTAGGTTGCAAACAAATTTTGCCTAAGGCATGAACCATAAATTAAAGTAATAATCATCTGTAAGAGACAACTTTTCTCCACTGCTCTTTTAAAATAAAAAAGAAAGTAGGTCAGAGAAATTTAGGATATTTTAGAGTATGTACAGTATTGTATTGTTTGCCAGCACCTAATTTACAATTACAGAGCTGCATGAATATTGAAATGATTCAGCTTCCCATTATAAATGTATGTGGCAGTTTGGTTGTTGATCAGTTTATGAAGTTAATGCAAATGAAACTGTCTTCCTGTCAGCATTTGAAATATATAATGCAGTCATGTTGTATATTCAGGGACAGGCCATTGACAGTCAATTAACAAGTTTGATTGGTATGTCAACTCATTCTTTTGAATTGTTAATAGTATGTTAATAGCATTCATTTCTTTGTGCAGTCCCATTTGCAGCTTCACAGTTACAGCTATTTTTTATGATTCTGAGTAACCTAAAATAGTGCCTTAATAATAGATTATTAAACACCTGTCTGGTGTAGCTTAGGGAGGTTTTTCTAGACTGGGAGTTTGCAGTGGATCCCTTTGATATTCAAATCAACAAATGATAGCCTTTTTATTCAAAACGTAAGTTCTTTTGATGGTTAGCTTGTTAAGAAATATTCAGCTCCAGTCTGACCTGATCTGGTTTCCCATGGAAAAGATCTGATGCTGTTTGAAGGTTCATAAATGGAATGCCAATGACAATTTGTTGTTGACGTTTTGCTGCCTCAGCCTTCAGATGCTGCTGGTTGATGTGCCGCTTTAGCTTCACCAAATAATGCTTGCAGGTAAATGATCTTCTGATTGATCAGATAGTTTCAAAGCAAAGAATTCTCTTCTGTGGTCTGTAGTCATGGTTTTTAGGCTTGGAGGGGTACTTTAAAAGATGCATCAAAGTTGACAGATAATTCTTGAGGCAAGGAATGATGGGAGACAGCAGAATTATGGGAATATTTTTTAGAGAATAACATATTAGTCAGAGTTTTGAAGACCTTCAAAGGTCTATCAAACCAGCTCCCTATAGCAGATTTATTCCTCCTTTAAAAAAAAATTAAAATTGGGTACACTGGTTAACTCTCGGTTTCCTGTGTTGGGAAGGTATTGAGCTGATTTATTGTTCTTTGATGGTGTTTCAGAGGGCTTATTTCATTTTAATTTCACCATTCTCTTGTTCTGCATCCAGAGCCTAGTCCTGCAAGGTGCAATTTCTGCTTCTACTAAATTTTGCAAAATCAAAGCATTGTATCCCCTTAAAAGGTCAGGGTGTACATTCCTTTACATAAATGTCCGTGACACTGTGAGTTAGCATTACTACCAACAAATAAAAATATCAGTTGGAATTACTCTATTTCTCCACCATTCTATGTGTTACATGCATTGTTCTTTTATACCCTTCTGCATTCCCCATTAGTGCCCTTTCTGATTGTAACACAGCTATTATTCTGAAGAATCAGACTAGCTATTAGAAGTTCAAAACATACATCACAGAAATAGCTCATTTCTCTTTGGTTTGAGCATTTAATTATTCACTATCAGCATGAGATATTTTTCTGCAAAAACATGTAATTGTTTTTTGTTGAAAAGCAATAGATTTAACTCCTTCAGGCCTGAATGGCAAAACCACAAGGTTCGGAGTTAAATGTAAACAGTTGCCAAACGCAAACTCTGAAATAATACATTGAAAGATCCTGCGTGTTAACTATACTTCACTGGACTTCCTAACAACTAATTCTTGCTGCTTGAATTTACGCCAAACTATTTTAACAACAAATCTTTCCACAAAACCCTAAAACATTTATTAAAATTAATAGATGAACAGTCAACTCATGCAACTTCAATCTTATATGTCATGTAAATAGAATGTAAAATTTATACGAGGCAGTTTCCATTGTTGGAAGTTTTGACATTTTTTCATACTTTTCAAATACTGTGCACTTTTTACCTGGTAGTTAGAGGCTCCTTCTGTTGGGCTGAATGAGCAAAATATTAGACATTCACATTGTCATACAAGGTCATATTTTTAGTGAAGCACCTATAATTTTCCCAAACTCAAAAAGCAAAATTAGATATTTAAACTGTTCTCATCATAACTCATAAACTTTGATACAGCATCTGTTTTTGAAGAGGTACTCTATTGGTTATTTATAAAATTCAAATAAAAATATCAAAGATTTTCTGATAGTAATGTAATTGATATTGTTTCTAACTCATCATTTTTGTGCTTAAGTAAATTTTAACAATTATACTTCAAAGAACATCTTGATCACATAGGGTGTTCACATTAGGCTTCCACAAGTATTTTTATTTTCTTTTCAAAAGTGTAATTAAATCTACCTTCCCCACATGATTTCCATCTTATTGTCTTACTTCTTTTGAAGTAGGCTAAATATTTCTCAAAAATTGTGTTCATGCAGGATCATCAGTCTAAATATTCTGCAGTGTAAGGCTTATTCTGTGTTAAGTATCTTTGGTATTGCCATATGCTTAGTATTTCAGAAAGATAGAAGGTGGCAATGACCATCTCATAGTGGTTTGGAATACTTGGAATTTCAGTAAGTCATTTCTTTTCAGATGATGTTGGATAATCAAGGTAGAAATAATCAGGAATGTATCAATTTTGATTTAACATTCCTTGTAAAGCTTTTTCGGATACTCATTAATGCTTTTTGTCACAGAGAGGGATCTTTCAGTCCTATATTAACTTCTAGCATACTGATTAAAGCAATCATCAAGAAACAGAATAGAGTCTTTGTCCAAGAACATGAGTTCGTTTATGCTTTCTGGACTGCCCATTGCCACAACAGCACTGTGATTACCAGGCAACATCAAAATACCAAAGAAGAGATTTGAACCTGGATCTTGGCAATATCACAGCTGATTAACCTAATTGCTGGATTATTTCTTACTGCATTCTGCCCCTCCCTTACTGTTATTTACCCCCTTTTAGCTTCAACGCTTTGCTTTGTAGCCATTTTTACATCAGAGGGCTTGACACTGTAGTTAGTTTTTACTAGCCAAAATAACTACTTTTCTAATGCCAACGAAAAGGGCTGAGCACATGGTAAGTTTTTAAGCACTGGTTCTTGACCTCAACTGGTGAGGTAAGATGGATAGAAACATGATTACAGCTTGGTTGGAAGAACCCAAGATACATATTTTATTAGTGATCTATTAGTTACTAATATACTATCAATATACTGCAATTTCCACTTCCAAACTTTTATCCTGTTAAACCATCTAGAGAATTTTGTGAAAATTAGTATTATTAGAGAATAAGATGAACTTCCAAGTACAGTCCAATTATTTTAAAGTAGCCAGTGACATTCATGAAAAGCATATTTTGAGTAAGAATATTAAGCCAAGTGATGGCTGAGAACAAAATATTTTCTGTAAGAATAGAAAGTCACGGTGTTAATGTGTTTCATACACTGTGAATTACTGTTGTGTGATGAACAGCTTTCACCTTTCAGTACAGAGTGTTTTCTCTGCCTAGCTGTCCCTCTTCTGTTTATAATTGCACTAACCTATTCAATAGTTGGCATGAGTAAACATTCTAAAGACAGGTAGGAATGGAGAAAAAACTCACTCTTTGTAGGCTTTTATGACTGCAGTCTTGATTCTGGATGCTGTATTCCAGAACAGTGGTACAGCCTAAAACAGTCACACCCTTATTGTTAGTAGCAACTTTAACCTAGAAATTTCTACTATGCTTTCTTGGACTGCTTTTTCACTGCAGTGATGGTTTAATTGATGATTTAGTTTACTGTAAATGGGCATTCTCAGTAGAAACTTAAGTTAATGTGGAAAGGATATTATGAGATCTCTTTCTAAGTAGATGGTATGTTTAAGGATAAAAGTAGAGACGAATTCTGTAATACAAACACTTTTATAAGGATATCACATCACTTTATCTTTTTTTCTTCCTTTAGATACCGCGTGTGTGGATACAATTACTTATAACTTCTCTGTTTTATTATATATGCTCTGCAGTCCTCTAGAACTGTAAGCATAGATAGAGAAAAATGTAGAAATCAAGAAGGGAGGAATGTTATGTGAACAAGCTAGCTATATCTTTTTTTTTTTTTTTAAACATAGCACTGACAAAGAAAGGATGCTGATATGTTATAAAGGTATCCTTACCAGAATAAATGTAGGATAATAGTCATAAATAGCAAAACCACTGTGTGGGAACCCCAAATGGATGCTTATGTAACCTTATGCAAAGTTCAGACATTTTCCATTTAACAGCGTGGGGAAAAAAGTGGGGTTTTTAATCTTTATATCTTTACCTTTCCAGATTAAAATGCTTTTCATGCTTTGAATGCAGCTGTGCTAGCCTGTAAACTGAAAATCAATGCTGATGATGAAATGTAAAAACTTTTGCAAAAAAGTACTTCATCAGCTCTGAATAACAATCTGAAACTTTCATATCGTGATCTTTTACAGCATTCATTTTGAAATACAGAATCATACCTTTCCTAAAGGGTGTGGTACCAGTTTCTGACGTTTATCACAATTTTGCTCTTTCATTAGCTGAAGGTAGGTGTTACTTACCCTGGAACAAATTTGGTAAATGTGATGAACTAGACCTGTTTCATGAGAACAGAGACTGTATCCTCTTTTGTCCTATACTGAACTTGCTTCTAGTAAAGAGCAGTTAAGATTTAATATAAACGGTGTAGTACTTCTGCAATCAAGTTTCTCCCTTGTTATGAATATCTGTATTTCAAAATATTTTTTGCCATATGTTCTGGCATGAGTTTTCATTTCGCCTAAGTTAAGTCTCATTTTTTTTATTTCCTGCCTTTATTTCAAACCAATCTGTGTTCGTTTTTGTTATTTCTACTGGTGCACATTCTAATTTAGTATCCTCTGTGGGTTTCATTACCATGCTGTTAATCCCTTCTTCCATTGACTTAATTAAGATGTTAAACAAAATCAGGCCTAATACCAATCCCTACGGCACCCCACTTGGGTACACTGGCATTTTCATTACTCTCTCCTTACAGACTATCAGCTAGTTAACAGCATTTATAATTAGGAGAGTTAAACATAATTTCCAAATATGCTATATCAGATATTTTAAGAATCTAGATGAATTACAACCATTATCCTCCCTTATCTATGCATATATAATTAATTAAAAAACAAAATTGACTGTGGTGGACAGAATATGAATTTTCTAAACATGTGGCTATCCATTGCTCAGTAGCCCATGTCCACACTGAGTCATTTGCATAGCTTTACAATTTTAGCTACTCATCTTTTTCACCTTGTTTTTTCTGGACCCTGAATATGCCTTTACTTTTCTTGGTAATTACTGATTTGATTAAGTGTCTCATTCCCCATCCCAACCCCAATTCTTAGTTCTTTAATGTGTTTTGTTTGGCATCTTTATTCAACGTGATATGAATAAGAAATGAGTAAATGATAATCAGTTCAGAGGTTTTACTCCATCTTTTAGATAAGGTATGTTCATAAAGCTGAGTGTTCTGCAGTTTTTCACAGTTGGCAGATTTTGCTAATGTGGTTGTGTGAGAACTTGTGATTTTTTTCAAAAGCTTGAGAGGAAATGGTAGGCTTTGTAAAAGGTGACAGATTATTAGACATGAAGACTAGAATTCCATGGACCCAAGGAAGAAATGCATCAAAGATTAATAATCTTGTTAGCTTGCTTGTTTTCAAGTAGGGAGGCTGCTCTTTTACCATTTAGAAAAAACATCATTTAGCCTGTGGACAATGGCTTATCCTCTATAGTCTTTGAAGTGTCTATTGTAATTTTCCATAAAGGAACAATGTGTACCTTGTATGCCAGTATAGGACATGGGCCAAAATATGCATAGTAAGTAATGAACATTTTACCTCCATTTTCTTCAGTTCCTCTCTGTATGTTGGAGATTTGAAGTGGACCAAAGCTAGAGTCCTGGAGAAGACTTCAGGGTAGCTGTCATGCCTACATGGCTGTATTAGATGGCAAGCCTTTTTTATCCACTTTATTGGAACCTTTCCTAGATATTTATAACTACAGATGCTGACTTCAAAAGCTAGGTTTATTTTTGTTTTGTGTCTCATACTCCCTTGGAACGTGAATGACAGCTTTTGGGGTGGTTTGGTTTTTTTTTTTTTGTTAAAATTTCAGTTTCTGAATCTTTGTCTTCTGTAAATCAGAAGTGTGTGGTTTTTATTTCCATCAGTTGTAGAGCAGGATAAAATTTATTTGGCATTGATTGGGATTTAAATAAAACCAACACATTGCCAAAAATATGTACAGAACTATTACAGTTTTCCATGGTAGCGATAGAACAGTTTTGTTTTTAAATGGTTTTCAAGCTGAAACTTTGGTCTTGCTTTCTCTTAAGCTTTCTGGCCTGATCATTCCCACTCAAGTCTGTGCATATAGCATTTTGTTAAACTTCAAGGTACTACAAACCCTCAAGAATCTATTATATGAGATTGCCTGCTGTAAATCCAGCACAGTCTAAAGGTTCAATTTGGATTATTTGATCGTTAGGGGATTGCAGAGATGTTTACAGTTGGGCAGCATAGAGTATGAACAGGAGGTATTCAGGGGTAGTGTTTTGAAGTTGATTTAATATTTGTAACAATATTGTGGCTTCTTCAGATGCATTGTTGAGTTAGTAGCCTTTTTAAAGAACTGCCAGGTTTTGTGCTGTTCTGTGTGTGCGTACTGCATGACGTAACACTACTCTTTGGTATAATTTCCATTTAGGAAATGCAGAAAACTTTAATAGTGAAGAACAATGTAAAAAGATGAGTGTTTTGTAGTCTTATAGCTTAGATAATTAAATACACTTTGAAACGTATGAAGCTCCATCCCAAAATGAGAATTAACAAACTGGAGTCACAGCATTTGAAAACTGCATTATAAATCTATGAAAATTGCAGAAATGTTGCAGCCTTTTCAATGGGATAGTATTAATATTATATTCCTTAATTATACTTTTTGGACCCAATTAGGAAAAAATATTTTCTTTAAAGGGAAGTCATATAATATACAAGCATTTTACTAAGTTATACGTGGATTTTTTTTTTTTTGTCAAAGATAATCATAACTCTTTTTTCTTTCTTTTTTTGCATTTAGCAATATATCTTTCATATTTTAGCTACTGATAGCTGTACACATTTTCTCAAGAGAAAGTCTGTATCAAAAGCCTGTATCAAACTAAACTATTTGTGATCAACTCACTTATGGAATTTTTAGGCTACAAATTTGTAACAGTTCAAGAAAAAAATGTGAACTATATTGGAGGTTGTGGTGTATTGGAACCACGTTAGTCAGATACAATGTGTGTTCATAGTGTGGACTCAAAGCTTTTAGATTGCTGTTGTCTGAACGGTACCTTTACAATCTTATTCACACTAGGTAGCTAAATAAAACATTTTATATTGCAAGAAGCAATTTTACTGTCATTAGCTAAAATAAGAGGGCCCTAGGAAGAAAGGATTATCATATATTAAATAAAAAGTTCACCACCTTACAGCTTTAATCCTGTTAGAAAAGATTATTTCTATCTAACTTAATCAGCCAGAGGTCTTTATTGCCTGGAGTATTAATTGATTTAGGTCTTCATTAAGGTCAGAGGTACACATGGCTGACCAGAGGCAGCCTATTAGCGCGTTGTCAGTTATGCTTATTTACATTGACTGAACATAATGGTGGGTTATTTCACTGTTAGGTCAGGGGGTCACTGAATCTTTTGTGCACCCTGACCTGTTAAAGGGCAGCAGTCACTCAGACACCAAACTGCATTCGTAACCAAGTTTTGGCTGATTACATATTGACTCCATCCTTTCCAAGAAACACAGGTGCAACCATTAACATTGGCCTAAATACCTATAGGTGAATAGTTGAAATCTCTCCATTAGAAGTTCCCTGCAATTTTTGTATTATGCCAGTTAATCACTTGCAAGTTTTCATAATACCAGCATGAAGTTTCATAAAGTTTCAATAGTTGCTGTTGGCCTTTAATTAAAAAAAAAAAGACTCAGTGCATATCTATAGGTATCCTATTACTTCTGCTTCTTTCTAAGTAGCAATGATTATAGCTTTCTTTTGCTAATTAGCAGCTTAAGGTAGTCCTTATGTCCAATTAAGTCCTTTTTTTCATTGTTTCTTTTCCTGAATTATATTTTGTGGGAGATACATTGTGTCCTTCTGGTAATTTATAATAGCATTAAAAACATTATCATAGGATAGATTAGTTCAAAGTGGCACCCAGTGTTCTTCTGACTTCTCCTTTCCATGGTACCATAGATGCTTTCCTTCTGCTTTTTTAAAAAGTGAATGCAGCTTAAAAACAAACAAACAAACAAAAAACAATAATTTGCTGCTATAGTGTATTCCCTCTGTATTATCTGTGGTCCAGCTCTATGCTGTACTTAACTCCTGCAGCACAGCCACACTATGAAAAGTAGTAATTTTCAAATAAGAGGTTAACATTCCTATCTGTTAGAATATGGATTGAGCTTCTTATTGTCCACTGAATTCCTATGCTTATTTACGGTTCTGCTAACTGAGCAAAACAGCTGCTAAACTATTACGTTAGCTTATTAAGACTCACCTTTCGTTTAACTTGCAGTGATACAAAGGAAAATAAAAAGGGAAGAAAGGTGGAATTGCATGAGGCCCCATTTATAAGATGCTTACTGCTGTGAAGCTATATTGGAAATAAATTGGTACAAGTGAGCATCTCAGCAGTACAAGTTTTTTTTATTTTTGGTTTGTCAAATGTTTAATGAAATTTTAGCACTGGAAATATATCTATGGGCTGCAGTGGAAATTAAATCATCAGTGTGAGCTGAGACATTCAGTGTGTAAATACACATCCATTATATTGTGGTTTTGCTTCTATGCTGAGTTTACTGGATATGCGAGTCCTCTAGACTTGATACACTGTGAATCTATAGCCTGAAAGATCTTCTGTTATCCTTGTAGATGCTCCAAAAAGATAAACTGTTGCAGGGTTCTAGCAGGGTTTTGCAGAAAACACATACAACACAAGGACTGACACCATACATTGTGACATCTCCTGTTGTAAGATTTCAGTACTGTGAACAAGATATTACGATGTCTTCCCTGTTTTAAATGCTTTTTACTCTGCTAAGAATCTTCTGTGTAATGCTTCATTCTAGAGACAACCTCTTGAAATCTGCTAAAACGATGTTTGTACTGGTTTGCTGCTTTGTCCCTGCTGATTGTTTATTTATGCTTGCTTTTCATGACCAAGTCACTGAGAAAGAGAAGAGCAACATCCCTCCTCCTTCCCTTATCCTAAATTATGTCCCTGTGAAATAGTTGCTGTAAACCTGTGGCTGTGTCTGGACTCTTCTCCCCTCTTTTCCCCTTGTGTCCACCCTTCCATAACATGGTGACACGTTAGGAACACTGTTTTTCTGTTAGTTCTGTCTTAAGATACAAACAAGTATGTTAGGAACAGAGGGATTTTTAAAATTGTTTTTTAAAGAACTCTGCAAAATTCCCACTGAATCTGAGCCAAAAGTGGTGCCAATTTTGCTCAAATCCTTCAGAGATTTTTTTGACCTTGCTTATGACCAGTGGAGCTAATTGTATCAGAACTATCCAGGATACTTTAAGAAAGTGCTATCTTGATCCATATTTCAAAACACTGACAGATATTTTATCGTTAATTAGTATTCATATTATGTCTCAAACAATCTGTTCAAGAATAGGGGAAGTGAACTGGTTGAACAGCTCTTCTGTCTACCTAATAATTAACATGGGTGATGCATGGAAAACCAGCAGCCCAAGAGGAAAAAGGGAAGAAATATTGCCAGTGTGATTCTTTTTTTTTTTTTCTGTAGAAGTAGAAATTACCTGTATTGGAATTTTTGACTAATGCATGGATTTCACTTTGCAGAGGTGAAAATGAATGGCTTGCTTTAAAAAACAAACCTGCGCCCCTCTGAATCATATCTTCCTGAATTTGTTTCTCATCTTGTCAGTATGCCACTTGGTAGCTGGCTGGACTCCCTTGTTCAATGGCACATATTTTAAAATAGCACTGTAAAAAAAAAAAAAAAAAAAAAGAAAAGAAAAAGACCATTTGTTCCTATAAACCAAAATATTAATTGCTTTTTTTTTTTCCAAATTCAGTATTATATATAGCATTATCAAAACAATACTTCAGATATTTTAAACAATTAAAATAGTTGATGGGTGTCAGTTGATATGTTTCCTCTCTGCCTCCTCCCCCTCTTCAGCTGCTAATCATGGAACTTGTATGCCAAATTGTATAAGATACTCTTCCAATAGTTACATGTGTGAGTCTTTTGTGAGACACAGACAGTTATGAGGACAGATTTGGAGTTGCATATGGGTCTGTCTCATGGTTTGATTGCCATGTCTTCTAGGACACAGATTTCTTTTTTAATTATTCTTAATTCTGAGGAATTTTTACAGTTTATACAGTAAATTCTGCAAAATTCTTCCTAAAGATTCCTTGCACAGTCCATTTTCCCTCTCTTTACTCCTAGCAAAATGCTTCCTGTGCTGACTTCAGAGCTGCTTACGCCCACCTTACTTCCTACTTTTATACTTAATTTTCTTCTGATATTGAATATAATTTACTGCTTCAATGATCAGGAAATGTACAGACTTTCTAGAGAAGTGCAGCATAAGAGGATGAAAAGTTTTGATATTTACATTAAGATTTTATAATAAGCCTTTAAGATGTCTGAATAGTAAGAATAAATGTTTCCTTTGCTGGCTGCTGTTAAAAAAAACCCTAGGTCTTCAGAGTGTTGCCAGGAAGACTTCGGAAAATCAGCCCAAAGTAACTGCATTGCAGCTCAACTTAAAAATATATTGATGGTATATGTGGCCACCCATTTAATTCCATTCTCAAAAGGTGAACTCATCTTTTTGGTTAAGTAGCACTCTTCTGTGATTTATTTTCAATCTGCAATTTCATTTTACCTTCTAGTGGATTATCATGATTATTTTCACACACACTCTTTAGGTGTTCTGCGAGTATTATTTTTAGAGTATTTTAAAATTAGTTTACTAAATACAGGGCTATATATACTTATACTTTCTTATATATTCTTTCATAAAACAAAGCTAGTGTACATCATCACTCAAAAAAAGCAAGAACATATTTAACTATATTGGGGCTTGAGTGTGATCCAGCAGCTGTAACAGCCAGTAACATCAGGTATGGTTGTTTTCAGCTGACACATTCATCCATGTATTAACTGTTAAGTTAAAGTTTATGGCAGTGCTGTGTTTCTGTATTGTAGTTAAATCCCTATCAAAAATGATCTTTAGACTGGCATGTTTGCTCCATTTGGGAAAAACGATGGCAAAGAGTACTACTGTTTTAAAAAACTACCTGGGAAAGAGAAAAGTGCTTCCCTTGCCTCCTATACTCTCCTAGAATCTTACTGACTTATTTTTTATTTTTTTCTAGGTTGGAGATGTACTCTACTGTGCTGGACAGATTGCTCTCGTACCTTGTACGATGCAGCTTGTTAGTGGTGGCATATGGACTGAGGCCATAGTTTCCCTCCGTCATGTTGAACGAGTGCTTCAAGCTATGAGCCAGAAGACCGCACTCCACCACGTCATCACAGTCAGCTGCTATGTAACTGACAGCAAGCATGTTCCTGTTGCTCGCTCTATATGGCAGAAGAAATTAAGAGAATGTAAAAAGGTAGCTGTGATATCCATTTTCTTCTTTCTGGGTTTTCTTTGCCACCCCACCCCCCCCACCAGGTCTTGTAGTAATCAGAATTTTCTCAGTACATTTCAGAGAGTTTCAAGTAAAGCTAATACAGTAAGGTTTGATTGAGCTGTTGTGTTGTGGCTCATAAGTGCGTGTGCACAACTGAGAAAGGAAATTGCTTAATAGAAAGTTATATTAATCACTAACTTTCTCTTAATTCTTCAAATCAATATGTTAAACAACTCTTGAAGAGCAGACAATTCCTCCAAAAAAAAAGTGAACAGTACCTTATTTGAATTATCTCTTACATAATAAGAACTAGGCATTTTACTTCAACTTGTTGTAAGTTGTTCTGTTGAGGTTTTTTCCCACTCTTTTCTTACAAGCAATATTGTCATGACAACTGAGTAGCAGTTTACTGCTCATTATTGCTGAAGTTTTAAAACCAGATAAGGGCATGCCTGG
>JAVSBS010004388.1:0-12320 GCA_033124195.1 Coracias cyanogaster | reverse complement strand
GTTACACAGAAAGATAACATTTAATATAACTGCAAGATATATTAATAGCTCTAAGGCCATTAGCTTCATCTTTTGCTTCAGCAATTCATTTTATACACACTATATTTTTCCTTCAGATGATGATATTATAAGTCAATTACACTCTGGGTTATTAGGCAGCTGTCATTGTATTTTCCATCCTTAGTAATGACAAATCTTCCGGCTGAAACACTTCCTGTGTCTTTTGACTTTTATAACACAGCTTGCATTTGGATGTTAGTTGTCTGGTCCTAAATGCAATGTATTACATATGTAGTACAAACTTTAAACATTCTCCAGCCCACCTTCTTCTGACAGAAGCCCTCTTTTTTATGGTAAGCTTTCAGGATGAGTAGCTGTGATCCCATGATTGTTTCAAATCCAGCAAAGAGTGCTACAGCTGACTTTTGTTCTGTCAGGAACGCCAGCCAGGCTGTTGACAATGCATGTCTTAATAGCATATAATCCAGAACTGATGGAAAAAAGATTTACCATGTTTTATCTGATATATATTGTGAATGGGTTTCTTGCTTATTTCAGCATTTGGGTGACTAGATGCCAACTTTAAATATCTAAATTTAAACCTTTTGGGCCACATTTACAAACTGTTTAGATGTCAAAAGTTGTAAATGAGCCTGAACTAGGACTTTATTCTGAAAAGCAGTCACCTAGGGACACTGGGCCCATTCTAAGGAGCCACCGCATTGTACCTCCTTCAACACTCCTGTAAATACCATTGGTACTATCCTGTGTCTTTCCACTTTGCCTACCAAATAATGCATAAGTCCCAGGTTCTAAACAAGTTAAATCCTAAAGCAGAAGCTGTCTAGCTACGTGCAGTGGTTTTCTGGAGTAACTATTATGTTTTCATGGCAGTCATTTAGAATGGCATTGTGCATCTGTAACACAGCAGTCTGTTGCATTGTTCAGACATGCCTGTAGTATTTGAAGTATACAGACTGTCATGAATTTAAATAAAATTCATGCATTCTCTAACACTTTATCCTAAGTAGAACAGAAGTAGCTTATGCTCAAATAGTGGAAGTTGAAGGTTTTTCTTGCTGCAAAGGATTGGACAGAGGTTTAAGATCTTTTTTACCTATGGAGAGAATTACCATAAAACTTAAAAGGATATAAAACCCCCCAGATTTCTGTGAGAGGATATGTACTTTTCCACACGTTTGTAAGTCCATAATACTCAGGTACATGTTTTTGTATATTTTATTATATGTATTGGTTAATATCTATGTTTAATACAATTGCTAGATTTCCAAATAATCTTGTAAATTCTGTGTCCTATAGATAATAGTATAGGTAATACTAATTTAATTGGTCTCCTTCTTTTACCAGTTTCTTGAATAGAATAGTTAGAATGCGAGAAGTAAAAGTAAATTAATATTGTAAAGGTATAAATGATAGATTAGAACCCTGCTACATTTGCATTGCAGTAAAATCTCATGTAGCTTAATTAAAATAATTCGTAACATTACTGGAAGAAAACAAATATTTTTTAAAAACATTGCCACCAGCCAGTACGTATGCCTATCACAAATTCAGTAGGAGGAAAATACATGTTTCTGTTTTCTTGTTTTGTCTCATCAAGTTTATTACATTTATTTTGTTACTAGATGCTATTTTGAATGGTCCACAGTTTGATATATTAAAGCAGGCTTCTTTTATGGCCCATGTTAAGAGCATGCAGTGCATTCAAATAGCACAGTGGTAGTGAGTCTTTCATCTTGTGCCTAGTGTATTTCATTTCCCCTGTGTTCAGATTAAACAAAGCTTTTGTATTCATTTGAAGCAACTGTAATAAGAATATTTAACACAGGTCAAATGCAGATAGTGGAACTCCAGAGGTCCTTGAAAATAGTCTGCCTTTTGACACGGGGCCGTAATGGGAGGTGAAAGGGTTGCCACTTTCACTTTTTTTAAAAAGAAGATTGTGATAACTCTCTTTGTAACATTAGTGGAGTCTTAATGGATTTTAAAAAGGAATATAGTAAACAAAAAGAACAATGAAGCAGTCTACATTATTTTAACTAAGGCCGTTACTGGAAATTGAATATATATATATATATGTAAAAAAACATGTAATTGCGTAATGTTCTAAATGATGTACATCAATTTATCATGTAGAATGTAAACATCAAATATGAACAATAGAAAATATGAAGCAGAAACATTTCTTGTGAGAATGGTTGTGTAGATAGATACAGATACAATCAAATCCTCAGCTGGTATAAGTCAGCATAACTCTCTGATTTCCATGAACTGATTTACACTAGCTTATTTGCCATTTGCAGGTAATATATACATGCATTTGAACATTGTTTTTCAGTTAGACACAGTGAAGAAATGCGTGTCAAGTTATTCAGGGTGGTAAACAGCCTAGTTCTTCCAGGCTGACTGATTTTCCCCTGCAGCAGTTCCCTTATAAGAGTTTGTTTGAGTGATTCTTCATCTCCTTTGCTGAAAATATTAATTCTGTTTTCAGCCTGTCACTTTTGTGCTAAGCAAGAGGGCATATATGCAGTCGCTGTTTGCTTAGGCCAGAACCTCTGGTCAAAAGTCTTATGTGTGATGACTGTGAAAACCATTAACAGGATTTCAACCCCAAGCTGAGTACCTGTGGCCAGTGCCTCTTTACAGAAGAGAGAATGTCATTTTGGTTGAAAAGTGAAGAAGGTCCTGCTTTCACTCAGGAAACTTCCCTATTAAATTGTAGTCATAATTACATGTAGGGCACTTCAAATCCCCACAGTGAAGGAAGGAATTTCAGGAAAATTATCAGCTTCAGAGATTTTTTGTTCTTCTTTGGATGAGTTATTCCTGCTGATCAGGACTCAAAAAAGCACCAGATTACTACCCCAGCCTACATACACAGTTTTACTAACTACTGGTCCTTCCTCAAACTGTAGCACGTTAATCTCTTTCAGACACCACAAACGTTTCTTCCAAGTCAGTGCTTCCAGCAAGTAGTTTGATGTTAAGTAAGCTAGGTGTGCAAGAATCTCATCTCTACTCAGATACAGTTATTATCTACCACCAAAATCTCAGGAAAGTATCTTCTTCCTTCCAGTGGAAGTATTTCTTTAGTAGTGTATAGTACAATCCAAGGGGTCCTACTAAATATCAGTACTTGGTTACCCTCATCTCTGGTTCTGTGTGCTGGTCATAATAACAGATTCATTGCCTCTTCCTCCTCTCTTCTCTGAAGGATATCACACAGGCTTCAAAATTAATAACAGATCTTCAATTTCCTCACTCATAAAAGTCAAAGTAAGCAAAAAATTATTTATCCTTACCCATACAAAGAAGTATTTAAGACAGTGTGAAAGTGAATTAGTATTATTTTGAAACCCCTTTAAATTTTTACGTACCAAAAATGAGCAGTGCTTACTGGTCAATACCCAGTAACATGCATGCCAGCTCAGCAGCAAATAATCACTTTCAGCTTCCTCTCTGTATTTATTCAGCTTCATGGATGAAAAATAAAAGTGCTTCCAGCTGATATGATACATGTGCGTAGTTCTTGTCAATCCTTTATTTGTAACACAATGAACACAGAACACTTGAAATCTAACTTTTATTTTCTTCTGGACATTATTCAGTGTTAATATTATGCAGGTCTTTATGCATTTTGCTTATATGCACCTTTGTAGAAACATCCTGGCCATCTCCTTACTTGACAAAATAGTTACTTCTGCATATATCTCAACAAAGAAGCAAGTGAGTCTAAAAGAGGAAAATGTAACTGTTAACTGATGAAAATGCTAATTGTCAATCATTCCTAATTAAGTCAGTAATTTTGGTAAAGTTTTGTCATAAATTGTCAAATGAATGTTTGCATAGAGTTGTAGATATCTGTTCAGTAATGCATAGTCTCATAGTCTGTGCACGTTCTACAGAATTACATGGGTAAGATGTATAAGTATATGGATTTTTCTCTTTCCCTCCCTCCTTGTATACATGTATATGCATATCGATGAATATACAGGACATACATATCCATGAATATATATTTATTTTTTTTTCTTAGTATAACAGCTTTTAAAAAGCATGTATGTTATATATGCAGAACTTAAAAAGGCTTGAAAACTTTCCATTCTAATCTGTACATGGACTCACCTGCCTTCAGGATCATCAGAGCTAAGATCCTGTTGTGTATTTCTGTACTAATCTGAGAGTCCTGTCTTCATCTTCAGGAGAACAAGTTTGCTTTCTATATATCTCATTCCAATGAATGCTGAGAAAAGTAACACATTTAACTCAAACATGGCTTATAATTTTTAGGTTATTATGAACTACCTCTTGTGAGTGGATGTAGTGGATCTGGCTGGGACAGAATTCATTTTCTTCATAGCAGCCCCTATAGTGCTGTGGTTTGGATTTGTGATTAATACCCTGTTGATAGCAGACCAGTGTTGGCTGTTGCTAAACTGTGCCTGCACAGCATCAAGGCTTTTTCTTTTCCAGCTTTGCCCACAGCCAGCAAAGCAGACTGGTGTTCCATGAGAAGCTGGGAGGGGACACAGCTGAGGCAGCTGACCCAAATGGACCAATGAGTTGTTATGTACCATAGAAATTCATGCTTGACAATAAAAACTGGAGCAGGGGGTTATTTTTTTCCAATGTAGACATTGCTCAGAGACTGTCTGGGCATCAGTCTGCTGGTGGGAAAAGCAGAGTAATTGCCATTATTTTTTTATATTTCCTTCTGTTATTAAACTGTCTTTATCTCCACCCGTGATTTTTTTCTCACTTTTGCCCTCACAAGTCTTTCTCTCATACAGCTGTGAGAGGCATGAGTGAGTGTCTGGGGGAATCTTACCTGGTGGCCGAGGCAACCCCTCACAGAGGACTATAAGAAATTGCCTGAATTGCATCACCTGGGTTTGTGTCCTGTAACTATGTGAAATGAGGGAGAACCTCTCCTGCAAATTCCAAGTTCCAAACTGTATACAGGACATTAATATAGATGGCTTGACTTAAAATAAAGAGCATGTGCAGACCTAATAGTCCTATTATCTTCCATTTAAACTGGTCTTATTTTGCATTCACACCATATTAAAAAAGGAAAGTAACTGACTGCTGAAAACAAACATTTACCCCCAAAATACTAATATACACAAGAGGAAGGAATGTAAATGTTTGTATTTTCCACTAAATATCATTGTCTACTAAAAAGTACCCCATTCAAAATAACTTTTATTGCATATCTATATATCATATTACTAATAAAGGTGGCTGTCTTAATGAGGGAAAGCCTGGCAATTAATAGAAGTTTAATAGTGCCACCAGAATTTTCAAACTATTTTTCTTGGGCCTCCAGCAGCGTCACAATTTTCTTCATTGCATACTGCAACATTTAATTGCAGGTTTAACAACAGTAGCTAATGGTGCTGTACGTGTACAGGAGAAAAGGTGATCATAGTTAGAGTATGTAAGGTAAAAGCTGACATTTGGGTTGAAAATTAGTTCCAGAGCTCAAGGTCAAAGTTTTGAAGAAAAGTAGAATTTCAAAGAAAATATCATTGCAATCAGTATCTGAAATTTAAATTCTCGATCATAAAATCATTTATCCTTAATGCCCATAAAGTAGATTTTTACCATTAACTTTTCTTGTTTTCTGTCCCATTTGGGTACACACTCTCAAAAGATTTTCAAGTAGAATCTTTCCATCTTAATTCAGTTCAGCTCTCTTTCCTAAGTGCTTATTTTTGACACTACACTTGAAGAATAAAACCCTCAGAGTGACAGTCTGTGATCATGTTTCATGTGGCAGACTTCATTTGCTTTCAGTTTATATTGCTATCAATTTATGACTTTGTTCCTTAAATAGTTATCTTTTTTCCACATTGTAACTGATATATTGAATGATGTATGTTTAAGAGGTATTTCAAGGTACCTTAACTTCCGTCATTAACTGGTTATCTCTTGGCTCAGGAACCTTTAGTTTGTTGAGAGAAATTCAATATTTTTAAAGCAAATAAAACAGCTTTTTGATATGTAATTATTTTCTTCCAATTTTACATTTTCATGCCCTTTTGAGCATCTAGCATGCAGTGCTTGAATTTACATTTAGCTCTGCAGGAACTGCTTTAAATATTATTATTACGAAGGAAGAAATCAAAAATCAAAGTGAATTTTTAGTACAATTGTGAGGTATGGGAAAGTGCAATTTCAGTAACAGCAGCCTGCATTATTGTATAGAACTAACTCACAGCTTGACAGAAAGTCCCTGCTGGGGAGGAAATGTAGGGGAACTGGCAGAATTTTGCTACATCTGCTCCCTACTGCTAATAAGCTTTAACCTGTTTCATTTTTATTATGCTTACTGTTTAGATATTTTGCTTCCAAAATTGTATCTGTAACTATGAGAACACATAAAAGGGAGCATGACAGGTAGGGCTATTTAAAAATTTAAAACTATCAGCAAGGGATATTAAAGGCCGTAATGAGTAAGATGGTTGCCTTCTCGCTGTGGGTTTTTAGAGTTCAGGCACTGCGGTGCCGGTAGAAAGACTGAGCGTAACTAGTAGGTAAAACAGATTTCGTAGCTTGAGTAGCTTGTAGAGCCAGAAGGCACCATTAGATCATTTAGTTTGACCTATATATCACAGACCATTACATTTCCCCCAGAAATTCCTATTTTGAACCCTATGAGTGTACTTAGACTAAAATATATCAGGCCTTAAGAGTTTAAAATACTTTAAACCACAGGATGAGAAGCAAGAAGCTGAGCTTCCCATGCATTAGGAAGAGTAAGCACACATGGCAGTGTGACTGCTTCTGCAGAAGAAGCCAAAAAGCCAAAGGCTTGTAGGCACTTAACAAAAGTGAAAATTCCTTCCTGACCCCTTTGACTTAGGGAAAATATACAGGTACCCATATTGTATCAGAGCACTTGCTAACTGAAGTGTTCTTCTGCAGCTATAATCTGTTCCTTCAGAAAAAATAAAACCACAAACCAAAAAAAAAAGCCCAACCAACAACTGAAACCATGACCCCACCCAAAAAAAAACCCAAACCAAAACACCAAACCTACAAGAATAAACAAAAGAGTATCGGTGGGAGTAATTAAGGGCCCAGTAAGAGGGAAGATCTCCTTCAAGCAGTCATATCCATTTCTAAAGCTAATATTAATTGTCTGATTCTGAATTTCAGGCCTTATGCCCTTTTCATAGTCATGCTGGCAGTCCTGTGTTTCTCAGATTCTCAGTGCAGGCACATTCATTGCAGTCATTTGAACAAGCTTCCCTTTAAATAATCAGTGCTATAGCTGAGGTTTATAACCATCTAAAAATGTGGGGGAAATGGTAGTGTCTATTTTCTATTTGTTATTATCACATGCTTCCCATAACTGATTAGCCAACATTCTAAGATCTTTCTTTTGTTCTGATGATGGCATAATTGTCACATAGAATTATGAAATGTATTTTGAAGAGAGATTGAAATGTATACAATTCAGTGAATAGTTGAAAACTCTTAAGTCTGTGAGGCTATTGAGATAGTGCTTTTAGAGAATGGAACAGAATAAGATTGTGATACTTACCTGATACACCAAGCAAAAAATGGAAGTCTCTGTCTTAAGTAGGGGATTATTCTCCTTTACTGTGCATGCAGAAGTCTGTGTCTTTCTTCCAGCAGGTCGATTAGACTTTTCTATTTTTCTTTCAATTTCTTCTAACACATTTGAGCTTACTTTTCAAGAAAACTTCCAGGTTGATAAGTCCAGAAAGAGGAGGTGTTAGCCTAGTTATTACAGACTACTTATACAGTCTTCAGGCTTTTAATCTTAAACTTTTTGTTTTAGAGAATCATTCAGAGCTCTCTATGTCTTCATGGAAATGTGATACTGATTGCTCTTATTTTGATCATGTCACAGAGCTTCTCTGTTTCCAAAATGAAAGGATGAAAACACAGAGATCCAACAATAGAGAAGAGAAACAAAATTAACAAGCAAATGAAATGCTTACATACTAAATATAATCAAAAGAGAGCTTGTAAGGTTATGTCTTTAGTTTCAGCTGAGCCCTTTTGTCTGTCACACAGAACTGACAATTTGTACTGCTTCTGGGCTTCTGTTGATGATCATGGTAAAAGATAGAATAGCAAGTTACTAAGTTATTTGTAGGGATATAAGCTATAGCTTCGACATAGTTAGTGATCTGATTTCTTATGAACTCATTCTGTTTTCATGAGTTTCTATATTTGCTTATATTTTTATATAATGCTTACAGTAATACTATCCAGAGACCATTCATCATGAAAACTTTCATTCTGCAAAGGCTTAAACATATCCTTTATGCACCAAAAAGCTGTCTTAACTTACAAAATCAAATTGACTCTAGATTTATTGTGGGATTTGGGCCCTAAGAGTGATGTTAGTTAATTTTTGTGGTAGTTTCTTCTGACATACTTGGTTGACTACCATAAAATTTTAGCTTATCACCTTGACAAATCCTAATAATAGCTAGCAGTATATTGTATAGATTTCCGATTTCCTACACTCTGGCTAATACAGCTGGAAACGTGCTCATTTTATTCACCTGCAAAATGCCTCTCTGGGAAAAGTTAAGTTGTTGTGCTTGGCATGTTAATTGTTGACCATTTCATATCTAATAATTAGTTTTGCATCATTACCACAGCTGCATGCAGAATTTTTCACAATTTTTATGAAGAAAACGTAATTTGGATTTTTTTCCCAGATGCCAGCACATGGAATTATAATCTTTATATTAAGAGATTACATTAATTTGAAATCCATTCAAATTACAAAAATTTATTAAAAAGCACCCTTAGAGATAGTACTGCCTATACATTTCTGTACCCATATTTGTTCCCCTGCATCTACGTTCCCTTTTTCATGTTTCTTTTTTTTAAAATAAAGACTGCACAAAAAAAACCCCAACATTATTATGTACAACGTGCTATCAGATATCAGCATCTGATAAAGAACCACCTTGTTTTCTCTAGATTTTCCCTATTTCAGTAACACCAGGTAAGTGGGCTCAGTTTTCCAGTTGATATTGTACAAAACAGTTTCTACACGAGATAGTGGTAACTGAACTACCGTCATCTTTGTCCAACACATTGTGGAACAGAGAGGACTAAAATTTCTGAAGAACTTGTTTCTTTTTATATTGACAGTATTTATTCCATAGTAAACATTCAGGTTTTTAAGACCTCATTTTTAGTCTGGCAGTCTTGCGTTAATGTATGCAGCATGCAGCAAATAATCTGTTTTATTTCAGGAAGGAATACTAAATGTCAGACTTTCTTATTTTTTGTAAACTTTGCAAAAATAATATTCTTAACCATCTTATTGTTATAAAATACTGTGGTGTTTTCATTCTTTGAATTCAGACGTGTTATACCAGGAATGCATGTGGCCTATTTATTAGACCAACTAGGATGTTGAAAAGGATTTCTTCTATCCTACTTTCTTCAGGAACTGACATTTTTATTCTTATGCAGTTTTCCTAGTGGAATCTTCACTTTTTAAAGTCATAGACCTATTGTTGTGAGAGATTCTAGCAAAGCTTAAACTGTATCTCAGGAGTTTGATGCACTCTGTTTAATGCAGGCAGCGTAAAAGAAATTTTAAATGTATTATTTAAAGGCACATTAATCTTGCTGCTATAATGGTCTAATAATGCATACCATAGAAGGTTTTCATAAACCTAGCTTCTAAAAGTAACATCACAGTATCTTTCTTTTTGTTCTCCAAGTCAATTCTTTGTAGAGATAACAATTACACATTCATCTCTGTCTTTTATAGCCTGATTCCATATTCAGCTGTGAGGTAGGTAGACTTTAGTCCTTACTCACACAACAAAAAGAATGTTTCTCATTTGGAACAAATGAAGGACAATAAAAATATAGAAATCTATATAATACATTTTAATAGCTGAAGTGTGTACATTTTTTATTAAATTAAGTAAAATAGTTAAATGCTTATACCATGGATTGAGTACAGGTTTGTCCTATAATCACTATTCCTGTGTTTTCATTGGAATTTTAATAGGTCTGTCTTTGATACTGTTGCAGGTTTTTTTTAACCAACAAAAAAAATACTATTAGTTAGAGAAATTCTTTTTTAAGTTTAGCACTTCTAAAACAACACTCTGTGTAAGTTAGTTTACAATCCTTACAGCCCAGCTTTTTTATTTAAGTATGCTCATTGCATTGGGTTCTGGTTCGTTTTGTAGTGATATTGTGAATCTATTAGGCATTCATTAGTGTGAGAGTATTCTGTAGTTCTCCTGAATACGCGCAGTGAAAATAATGAACTAAGCATACAAAATGCAAGGACTTGCTAATACTGTGAACCACTGTGATAACTTCTTGTATCAGAGCAAAGCTCAGGAATGCATTATGCACACAACAGTTCAGATAACTGTTGTGCTTTAGTGTAGAGATACAGGTCAATCACAAATTTAAAAACCAATTGACAACCTCTGTTGTTAACCTTCCTTCTTGTGATGTGAAAGCACTTGTCTTTCTGCATTAAATATATTCATGGAAGTGTTAGCTAAGGAATGTTTCTACCAAGCTACCTTTTCATTTTCAGCCTGTTCACGTATATAAAGTATTGGAAGAGTTCCCATTCTCATTTTGCATTATTAGATACCCTACTGAGTTGGGCGTCATTTGATAACTGTGGCCTTCAATAAGTTTTCAGCCAAGCCCTTCAATCCCTTGTATTTCCAGCCAATCATCCTTACACTTTTGCAGATTTAAGTTGAGCATCCATTGCAGAACCTCGTTAGAGGGGTTAAAACACAACAGACTGTCTGGATGGCTCCCGTGTAATAGGGCTTGAGATCCCTGTTCCTGTGGCTGGTGCCTGAAGCTGACAAACCTCCTGCTTGACCCTGTCTGGGACTGTCTGTTGTGTTTTGGTTGTCTGTGCTGTCTCTATTAGTAGAAGCAAGGACTGAAGATATATGTGCCCCCCTAAAAGTAGGATTCCATTTCTCTGTGATTCTGCTTGGGGAAAAAGTAGAAGAGGAAGCATTTTTTTCTCTGAGGAGGAGGCCAAGAGTAGCCACATCAAACTCCCACTTCTTCTGGCCCAATACTGTGGTGTCAATACCTCTGCTCAACTAGCTGAAGAAGCACTTCAAAGCTGTTACCTGTATTCTTCTGCTTGACTGTGTGTTCACCATTAATCTATAAAATCAGTCTGGAATATCACAAAGGAAAATAAAACCTCCTTAGAATTAGAGAAATACTGGAAAGGACAAGTTGTTACAAGGGACAAGTTGTGAAAATTGAACCAGTCCAGTCAAGAAAAGCCCACTTATTTCTCTTCACCAAGCACACTACTAGTATCAGCATAAGCATAAATTCTTATGTAAGAACATAAGAATAGCCAAAATGGTGTAGGCTCTGCTTAGTACTCTGACTCCAAATAGTATCCCTAAGCAGATGTGAGTACTAAATACAGGAAAAGCATGTATCCACCCTCATATTCTACCAACCTCAAACAGTTTTAATTCATAGATTCAATTAATTTTGATAGTTATATAAATAATTAATTTTGTATAAATTATTAGCTATTGTATAAATTAACAACTAATCTGTGTTCTGACTACTTGTTCAGGCTCCCCTTGAAGCCCTGTAAAGTTCTTATAGCCAGAGCATTCTCTGTCAAGGTATTGCAGGTATCACCCACCATCATTCATTTTGAAACCATGCTCTTACTAATGTCATTTGATGATCTGTAGTTCTTGTAGAAAAAGACAAGAGTGCAAAATCAATTCTTATCCCTATGCGCCCTTCTTATGTCATGTATGATTTCATAAACCTCTGTCATATTCTCCTTAAAAAGACTGGTGAATATTTCCAGTCAGACCCTCCAGAGCTTTTGATCATCCTTGTCCTCCTCTGAACACATTCTGGGTCTAGTATGTCTTTTTTCAGTTAAGAGATCCAGAGTTGTGTATCTTATGCTAGGTGTGGGTGAACTGTGAATCTCTGCAGTAGCATAATGTTACCCACTTTGTTCTGTATTTCTTTCCTAAGAATTCATAATATTTTACTTGCTTTCTTCACTGCTGTCAACTGCTGTGATTCTTTATTAACCAGTTCATGAAGGTTTTCCAAGATATTACTTAGCTTAGCATGACACTCTTCTCAGTGTTTACAGTTATATGGCATCAGCCTACTTTGGTATGATAAAATGTTGGGTAAATAAGAGTCACATTCTTAGCCATCCTAAAATCTACTCTGTACCTTCTGGTTTTGCCCTGAGTTATTGAATTGTCTATTGTATCACCAGAAGAGTATCA
>JAVSBS010004387.1:13668-33354 GCA_033124195.1 Coracias cyanogaster | reverse complement strand
CCCGCCGCCACCGGCGCCGCCGCCTACGAGCTGCCGCCGCCCGCCGCCGCCGCCGCCGTGCCGCTCTCCGTCCTCATCCTCAGCCTCCTCGTCCTCTTCTTCTCCGCCGTGCTGGTGGCCGCCGGGCTCTTCGCCTTCGTGCTGCGCCGCCGCCGCAGGAAGCTGCCGTTCCGCGGCCCGCGGCCGGAGGGCACCGACCTGGGCGCCGTGCCCCTGCGCTGCCCGCGGCTCTTCGAGGAGGGCGGCGGCGGCGGAGGCGGCGGCGGGGAGCGCTCCCCGGAGAAGGCGCCCCCGGCGGGCCACGTCTACGACTACATCCCGCACCCGGTGACCCAGATGTGCAACAACCCCATCTACAAGCCGCGGGAGGAGGAGGAGGAGGCGGCGGCGGCGGCGGGCGGCGGCGGCGAGGCGGCGGAGCTGCTGCGGGGCGGTGGCGAACGCTTCGCCCACGCCGCCGCCGCCGCGCAGGAACCGGGCAGCAACTACCGCACGTTGCTGGAGAAGGAGCAGGAGTGGAGCTTGGCCGTGTCCAGCTCGCAGCTCAACACCATCGTCGCCGTCCATCCCCAGCACCCCGCGGGCGGAGGGCTGGCGGCGGGCGGCGGAGGGCTCGGGGGGACGGCGGCGGCGGCGGGGGGCGGCCCCCGGGACCGCGACCGCCCGCCGCCCTGCGCCGTGGGCTTCGTGGACTGTCTGTACGGCACCGTGCCCAAGCTGAAGGAACTCCACGTCCACCCGCCTGGCATGCAATACCCGGACCTGCAGCAGGACGCCAGGCTGAAGGAAACCCTGCTCTTCGCGGCCGGCAAGGGCTTCCCCGACCACCAGACCCCCACAAGCGAATACCTCGAGTTACGGGCCAAACTCCAAACCAAGCCGGATTACCTCGAAGTCCTGGAGAAGACCACGTACCGGTTCTGACCGCTGTCCCGCCGCCCCGGCCCCGCCGCATGCCGGCCGAGGATCCAGCTGTGCGCTCTCCCCCGCCAGATGTGCGCGCTGCGGGGCAGGGCCCTTCTCAGATCGTTAATCGACGAAGTGCCTTCGCAGACTTTTGCCAGCAGATGTTAATCAATCATTATTTTTTTATACCGAAACTGAGACTTTGACTGTGCCGTGTCTAAGGTATATTATTATAATTATTATTATTATCGGGGATCTTTGTATTGATCCTGATGAAGTAAATTCTATGTGTGTCTCTCTCTTTTTTTTTTTTTTTTCCTTTGATTTTTCTTTGGGTTACTTTTTTTTTTTTTTTTTATATTATTATTATTATTTCCATCGCAGTAAACTCCCTTTATATTTTCCCTTGGAGGGGAGGGGGAGGGAAGATGGCATTTTTGTGGCTTGCTTTCTTCTTGCCCATCATGGCACAGATTCTGTACATTTATTTAAAAAAAAAAAAATAGAGGAAAAAAAAAAAAACCGCAAAAGAAGCAAACGAGCGCAGTTTGCTGCATGCCTGGAAACTGCAAGAGGGAAGGGAGGGGAGGGTCTTGCTCGAATGTCTCCCTCTTGCCTCTCTCCCTCCTTCGCACGCACACTCCTCATCCTCACCGCCACCCCCCGGCCCTCCCCGCACCGGGAGCGGGTCCCGCTGCCCGCGGAGGGGGAATCCCGGGGCTGGGCTGGGCCGGGGGGCGGTGATGGGGAGGGAGATGTTGGGGGGGACCCCCCGGAGCCGAGCAGCCCGAAGGATGTCACCGCGAGGCGCGCACCCTTGGGGGATGCTCCGCGACACTCCGCCATGGGGTTTTTTTTTTTTTGGAGGACATCCGCACTTTCCTAACGAAAGCAAATATATAGAAAAAGGAGAAAAAAAAACAAAAAACCCCAACCCACCTACAAAACAAACAAACAAAAAGCTACCGGGCACCTCTCACTAACAGCTTTGTAGGAAGCACTTTTAATGTTTTTTCTCTCATACACGCACACACAGAGGTACAACAATGTGCATATATTTATTCTGTAATTTCAAGTGGATATAAATTGTAAAGGTAATGTTTAATCATTGTACAGTGATGCGTCTGGTATAGCTTTCCTAATAAAACGTTTTGAAAAAAAGGCATATATATATATATATATATATACACCCCCATATATATATATATAGGAATACAAAGCTTGAACCTGCAACTTCAGCTTCCCCCTCCTGAGATTTCCTTGCCCCCCCCGAACCTGGAGCGGGGTTTTATTAGTCGCACCGATGGGAACGGGGGGAACGCACCGGGCAGCCCCGCTCCGCTCCCCGGGACGCCGCTCCCTGCCCCCGGTGCCCCGGTTCTGACAAACGGGCAGCGAGAGGGAGGCAGCGCTGGGGATGTGCCTCCGTGACCCGCGGAGCGAGCGATCGCGGCGGGGGGGGAGGCGGAAATTAAAGCGAATTTTTTTAATTTTTTATGGAAAACGGTGAAACGGTTTTAGTCGCCCGGCCCTCCTCCCCCGCAGCAGCGGCGCCGCTTCCCGCCTCGCCGTTTGCCGGTAACCGGGGCGAGAGCACAGACGAGGGGGTTTCCCTGCCCGGGAAGGGCCCGGTTGGTGTCTCGTCCCCGCGGGGATCCCGGTGGCCGCGGGCCGGGCTGGCGGCGGCGGCGGCGAGCGGCTCGGCGGGGCCGCCAGGTGGCGCCGTAACTCCAGCGCTGGCGGCCGCGGGCCGGGTAGGCCTCGGCCCAGGCCCCGGCTTCGACCCCGGCCTCGGCTTCGGCCTCGGCCCCGGCTTCGACCCCGGTCCCGGCTTCGACCCCGGTCCCGGCTTCGACCCCGGTCCCGGCTTCGGCCTCGGCCCCGGCCCCGGCCCCGGCCCCGGCTTCGACCCCGGCCCTGGCTTCGACCCCGGCCCCGCTCCCAGCCCCAACCCCGCCTCCAGCCTCCGCCCGCCCCGCTGAATGTGACCCTTTTCCCGGGGCAGGCGGGGAGAGCCCTTCAGCCAGGCGCTTGGCGCTACCCTAAAAACCTTCAAATAGTGTTATACCGAAGTACCCGATCTATCTATAAATATCTTTTGTCTTCAGCCGTAACCGTCGTTTATCCGGGGGAACTGCGGCGATGGTTTGGGTTTTGGTGCTGGTTTTTTGTTTGGTTGGGGTTTTTTTTGTGTGTGTTTTTGTTTGGTTGGGGTGTTTTTTGGTTGCTTGCTTGTTGTTTTTTTTTCGCTTTTTTCCCCCCACGCATGCCTCCTGGCTGGTGTGGGTCTCCGCTGCCCTTGTGGGTGGTGGCACAGAGCGTGGTGTCCCCTCAGCCCCCTGTTCCTGGGGAGCAGCTGGGTGCCGCCCAGCACCGCGCCTTTCCCTGGACATCAACCCAGCAGCACCTGTGGTCACCCCATCTTCAGATGTATGGTTGCTGCAGCCCTTTCTTGGTCAGCGTGCCCTGCAGAGGCATCTGGGTGCAAGAGAAGGAATTCTCTGAGCCTTGGTAGTAGCTGGGTGTGTTTCGAGATGGAGGAGCAGCTAAATGTCTACATTTAGCATCACCTCCATAGCATTGGTTAAAATATCATGCATTTGAAGTTCCGGGATTCTTCTGTTGAGTTGATAGCCTCTTATCATGACTGCCTTCGGCTCTAACCTGCTGGGGTTTGTTCATTTGCTGTTTGGTTGTTTTTTTTAATGGGTAGCGGAAGAGCATGCACGTGTTGGAATAACCATTAAAGCGCAAAGGCCAGATCCTTCTCGTGATAGTCATAATAATGACGTGGGTAAGGCTCCATGCAGGTGATGCGTGGAGCTGTATCAGTCAGGTTAAAGTGGAGCCCTGAGTGCGAGAGCTGCTGTGTACATTTGGCAATGCCCTCGAACCCCCAAGGGTTCATACTCGTGTCCAAATAGAGTAAAGCCAGTTGAAGCTAAGGTTTATATTTTAATTAAACTGCAGAAAGGCAGGAGAATTTCCACATAATTACAGGTAGTGATCCCACCTGTGATTGGTGAGGAAATCTGTTTATTCAGTGGAGGTGAATTTGTTCTATGAGAATGGAATTTTGTATTAAAAGAGGTCATTTTTTTGGCTTGCATTGAGTTACTTTTCTTTCCTCGTGTAGGAAACTTTTCCTTGTGTACTGGAGTCATTTGGGGATGATTCACTCTGGAAGTGTTGACAGTATTTACCTGTGATATCTAACGTGTGTTTTGATGGCTTCTGTTCTGCTATTTCATTGTGTTGAGCCGAGGCAGAGTGGGTGGCAGCGTTGCTTTCCACTGCAGGAAACAAAAGTGGATCTATCTCCATCTCTGGCCTGTGACGGGTGACTCTTTACATGCTTCGACCTGGGTTACTTCTAATTAATAGGGACCATTAATGATAATTATACCATTGTCAGTAGTGTTATTGGTAGCATTAATGGCATTGGGAAGGAATCAAATCAAGTCAAATGATCTGCCTCTACATTAGAGCTGTTTGATGGGATACCGTTTTAAAAGAAATAAACGTATTTTTTAGCTTATTTCATTGTTGTACAGCAATGTACCGGGTATCGGCTTCAGCAGCTCAGCTTGTGGCGGTGCTCAGCACCTGGCAGTAAATCTTTCACCATGTGTTTCTTTTATTTGCTCATTGACTATACTGAAATTTTTCCTACAGGTGGAAAAGAAAAAAAGGCCAGGTAAGTCCCAGGCGTAGCCGATAATGACTGCGTGCGGGAAAATAAACAGGACAATAATGGCGCTCAGTTATCCGCGCTCTGGATGTTGTCGTTGATGTCACCATCATATCCTACCTGGGCTAAAAGATTTGTTTTGAGACTTGGAAATCGCTTCATGGATCTCTCGGCTGTGGCAACAGTGAGAGGAAGATGTTAGTTTGTGTTGTATCCATAATAACCTGACTTCTGGAAAACGATCCACCTCTGAAGGCCTGTTGCAGAAAGCCAGGACCCACGCCGCGCTCGTTAGGCTGATTTCATTCACTACGAGATGCAGTGGGCGTGAGTTAAGCCGTGGTACCTCAAGATTTTGCCAGAGAGCTTTGCAGACAAAAGGAACATCCTCACGGCTGATCTGGTTTGGAGCTCAAAATGTGCAGTTACGGTCAGCTTGCGTTCTCTGCTGTCAGCCCGTACAGCAGCAGGACAGAAGGGTCTCCACAGAACGTCAGCATGCGATGCTCTGCCTTTCTGAAGCGCTCGCCTGTGCAAGCAGTGCCTCCTCTGCTCCCGCACCTGCGTCACATGGGCTGTTCCACAAATAAGACCCAAGGAATTGGCTTTAGGTGTAACAGAAACGTTCACGTGAAGTAAGCGTGTGGAACTTGGCTGTGAGATTGGAAGTTCGTTGCTTAGCTGTGTTACTGAGCCAAAGAGCGTGACTCCTGGCAGCGCTCCAGCCGCTGAGGTGTGAACTCCTTCCTGAATTGCACTTCTTCCAAAGGCGTTTGCTTTTACAACGTGGATTTATGTGCCCCCGGACGTCAGGCTGCTGCGTGTTGCACATTCCTGCTTGCTGAGTTTTCCGAGTCGATTCTGAATCCAACTTCCTCACGGTGAGGGTTGTGTGGGTTGTACGGTACAAGGCAGTTGTTTCCACAGGAGAAATGTAAACTCACCCAATACGTAGTTTCCCAACTTCATACTAACAACAGCACTTTGTACAAAAATACCCTATTTTTTAGTACTTTGTAATGCTGATGCGAGTGGAAATACATCCCTTTTTTCCCCAGTTCTTGAAAAACTTCGGTTCCATTTGGGCAAGTGTAGCTATGCCCCAATTCAAAGCCTGGTCAAGCTAGTGGAAGAAGTGAAATGTGCTTGGAACAAACCCTTGTACGAGCTGGAGGACTAATTCTGCTCCCTTGAAGCCAGTGACAAAACACCATGTTACTGCTCAGTTTTAACCAGCAGACCTGAGTGAAGAGCAAAGTCTGATCTCAGAAAACTACAACATATACTCAGTAGATTCAAGTATTTTGCGACAAGTGCTCCACGGGACTACTTCAGAATAGAATGAGTAGCAGAACAGAGAAAACGGGCTTGCTATTAGTTTCGTAATTTTTTCTGATTGACCTCATTCACAGATCAACCAAACAATCTTTGGTGCTTTTTATTTTAATACAAGAGCATCCGCATAAAGACAAGTATGAGCCTCAGCGGGTTCAAGAAAGGTGGAAATTGGTACCAGAGTTTAGACCTAACGTTACAGGTGACCGACTAACCAACAAGACAATTAACGGAACAATTGCAAATTGTTTGGAAGTACTTTATTGGTATTATCTTTCTCTTTAAAAGCAGAAATATTAGCAGGCACTGACAACGGTGTTTCCTATCATTTTTTTCTAAATGCCTTTTGCTTGATCGTTACAGTTGCGCACTTCTAAGCTGATGTGCTTCTATTTTCATTTCTGTTTAGGTTGCTGGAGGGGCTGGGGGGGGGTTACTGATGAAAGCATTAGCTGTGCTACACATGGCTGCCGGGGTGAAGCTTGTAGGTTATCTCTGATCACTGTGAAAGTATTTGGGAGCACTCCCCCGGGTGGCATTTGCTCTGTTAAATCGGTCGATAGCGTGGTGGTTTCCAGAATGGTGTCAGGTGGCTCCGTTTTGTGGAAGAAATGCCGGGAGAAGGCTCGAAGGAACGGAGCCACTGACGTTGCTGTAGGGGTTCCCCATCCCATGGTCGTCCTGGGGAGTCTCTGTAGAGTGGATGTTTGCGCCAGTCTTTATATTTTTGAATGTTGAGGATGTTAATCTTTTTTTTTTAGACATTATAAAGTTGTATGCATATGCAATACTAAGATGTTGGGTGCCTTAAAAAGAAGAGATGATAACAGAGGGTATAGCACAATATAAAATATTGATATGTCATATACTGAATCTTCAGCGTCCTTTTACTTTTACTAACATCTTTATTTTTCTACTAGAATTTCCTAAATCTCTCCAGAATATCCTATATATTCTATGAATTCTGAAGAAATATTTTAGGTCAGCCAAGGGTCGAATCTCGCCGAATTTGGGAATTCCAAGCAAATACCGCTAACCGTGGAGGAATGTTCCTGTCCGTGGCATTGGCCTGGCAATTTGGCATGTCGTTGTAGCGCTGTGCCAGTGAGGGAGGTTCTCTGTAGCGATGAGGTTTTGCAGTAGGGCTTGAATGATTTGAAGCAGGAGTTCCTGAATGGTGATAAATTCCTATTGGACTGGCGCAGACCTGAGAGGTGCTGCTGCTGCTTCTGATGGCACTGCCATCCCTGCTGCTGCTGGTGGGACCTGGCACCATTGATGGTGAGGGCTCCTGCAGCAGCAACTCTCAAAAACCAAACAAACAAAAAAGAAAGGTTTGGGAGGCTTTATCCTACAGGGACCATCTCATCAGGAGTGAATGAGCTTCGCCCAAATGCTAAAGTGACGTTAGTATACAGATTATGGGAAAATGTTGGGTTTTTTCTTGCTTTCCTCAGCTTTACTTTGCTTTTGGGGAGACAGTAGCTGGTTTACACGTTAAAGAACTGTAGGAATGTATTTGTTAAAATTTTTTTAGACCATACTTGTATAAAATGAAGTCAGCCTATTGCAATAGTAACTGTCCTAAACTGAGATGAGTTTTCTAGAAAGCAACTTAAACCTTTGGTTTTGTACTTTGTCTTTAAGTTATTGTATGCGTGTATATATATATATATAATGTCCCTTGTCTGAATAATCCTTGAACCAAAGCCTGCCATTGAATTTTGGAGTCTTTGGCTTTGCAAATCAAGGCTAAATAATGTCTTGCTGTTGTTGTTCTGTGACGGTTTAAATTTATTCAGAGTGTGACCGGAGAGAGGAGAACACCGTGGTGTGATAATTCTCATCAAACAGTACTTTTTAACAGGATTTTCAAACTAAATTCTCTATTCTCTTTTCTTTTGAGTATGAAGGAGCTATGCTCAAAAGAACGTAGGAATTGCCACTCGGGCTTAGCGGTGAAATGTGTTCACCCTGCAGTGTCCTCTCATTCCTGAGAGTGCCCAGGACTCAAGGGAAGATGTGATGGATTCCCATTAGTGCGATTACAAGGTCAGATGTGGCCAACTAACCTGCTTCACCATTAGCTCCCGCCCTGAGCAGTCAGGTCCCTGGGATACTGCACCACTGGGAGGTACCAGCCCTGCGAGCCCAGGGGAGTGCTGGGCACTTAGAAATGCCACCTTGTAGTGTTATGGTGGAAAATGAGCTTTAAAAAAACCTGGATGTCGATAATGGATGCTGGCCATTTAAAAGTTTGTCTCTGCGTTCTTTAGAAAACTCATCCAGGGTTTCTCTGGTGCTGTTCAACTGCCGTGCAAGGGCCCATCCGATCAGCCTCCATCAAAGCCCTGCTGGGAAAAGATGTATGGCTAATGCACTCTTCTTAATTAGAGAGCATCGTTTCTTGTGGCATCACTTCTGTTATGTTTTCTTGCAGTGACCCAAAAACCTGGCTGCTTTGGAAAGTGGATAGTATTGACAAGCAAAGAAATATGGCAAGTAAAGGTATTTCTGAGATCCAGTTTACGTTAGCGTTTTCTTCAAAGAAAGGGCAGGTCGTAGCCGTTGGCTCCTTGTTTTGTGGCCCTCGCTGAGAATGAGTAACGGCGCTGATGAAGGCAAGGAGTCAGCCCGTGTTTCATTCTCCCCTTTGGCTTTAAACCAACAAAGTAAAAAATGTGGATGTATCTTAATTCATATATAAAAAATATATACATGTACCGCTCCTGTGAGCAACGAGGGGCTGTGGCTCCTGTGCGACCTGATCTAAGAGATCCTGCTCCGGCAGGGGGATGATCTTTCGAGGTCCCTTCCAATCCCTGGCATTCCGTGGCTCTGTGATTCTGTGATGGTGCCCCAGCCAGCCATGCTGATGGGAGGAATGGCCTTGGCGTCGCGGGGAGGCGGGCTAAGGTGTGGGAGCTGTGGCAAGGCCAACAATGCAACCGGCACCTCGAAGCCAAGCGTCTCGCTGGGTTAGAGACAGTCAATAACAGCCTGCAATTCTTGTTGCAAGAGCAGGTGAACACATATCTCACAGAATCCTCTTTTTCCCGCGTTTGGCCCCCGTTCTCCAGGTTGGCGGCATTCTCAGCGTCGCTTTTGCCTACCTGCATGCACATATTGGCTGACAATAAGTTCTAACACCTCGGTTTGCACATTGAGCGCGTGCGTGAGATGGAGACCAGTTGCAAATACGGTTGTCTTTTGTTGGGTTTTTCTGTAGAGTGCTGCTTTGCACCTCAAGACTTCATTCTGTAAGATGTACCGAGTGGATTGCCAGCCCGTAACTCGGCTTTGTAAGCAGCCTCCCGAGGTTAGCCGCGGTGGTATTACATGCCTTGTGCTCTGCCAGCCCCTGCAAGCCAGCCCAAGTCTGTTAAAGCCTTCAGAGCACAAAACCCCGATAAGATGGATCTCTAACAGGTACGCGTCAGGGGTGAGGCGGAGATGTTCCTTTTGCAGCAGCCTAAGACGAGTTACTGTTAACTCAGAGCAGCAGTAACTGCCTCCTGTGTCGTTACTTCTACTGGCGAATGTATGTAATGGAAACGTTGGCACCAAGTGTGTGCAGTATATACATATATACTGTGTGTATATGTATGTGTGCATCCACATATGTGCTAGCGTGGTGCGGTGTAGGAGTCGATTTTTGGAACCTTCTGGGAGTTCCAGGTGTATGGCTTGCTTTGGACCGCTATTAAAAATACGAGCGTTTCGGTCGTGAAGCTAAAAATAGCTGCATTAAGACCTACATTCTCAATGTAGGTCAGTGGAGGCACTTCTCAGACATATTAGCATTTTGGACACTTAATCTTAGCAGCATATTGCATCTCCTAGAATAGGTTAGTGGAGGCAGCGCAGGAGAAATTGCTGCGTCTGAAGTCGTTCAGAAAGGTTGCCAAGTTTCCCAGGAAGCCGAGTGGCAGGAGAATGAGTATTCTATTTAATTCGGGATGGAAAGGCAACCGTGGGGAGTTCAGCGGAGGCAACTCGGATTATCTTGGCTCCGTGGGGGAGGGAGAATTTATAACTATGGCTAGCTAAAAAGCAGCAAGCTGTGTGTGCGTTTGTGTGTTGTATATTTATATATATGTATATACAAATCTGTGTATGTGTACATAACACTGTGTGTATATATGTATGTATGTATATGCCGATCCTGTATGATATGTGTATCTATAGATATGTATACATTTATATAAATTTATATTTCTCTATATAAATATTCATGCAACTATGGGAAATGACATTTCAATAGCGTGTCTTTTTCTTTAAATCCCGACAAAAAGCTGCTTCCGTTAATATCCTATTGGCACAAATGTCTTTAAGTTCTCTTTTCTGTGTAGGAACGAGCATTGCTTAGTGGTTGAGCACAAGCCTGGCAGGCTTTTACTCTTCCAGAGGACTCCGAGTAAGTCATGAGCTGCTCCACAGCTGTTCCACGTTTGTGAAATCAGGTGGTGGCCAAAATGACTCAGGGCTGGGTTGAAAAAGCAAAGGGAGGGGGTCAGTGACTGTTTGTGCTGTGGAAATCTCTGTAATGCTCATGGAGTTCTGATGGTGAAGTAGCTGCAGCAGTTGTTCTTCTGGCTGCTGTTAATGTCCAAGCTAATGCTAACGGCTTCTGAACAGAGGGGGAAAAAAAAAAAAAAAAGATGAATTTCCTGCTCTAAAAGTAAGTTATCTGAAGTCTGATTACTTTGACTCGGTGATGTATGGATTTGCATTTAGGGTTAGGGTGTTGGGCTGTAAATCAAGGATCTTTGCTCGGTGAACGTCTAGTTCAGGATGTGTCTTTTATGTTATAAATGATTTTTAAATGATTTCACTTCATCATCTGAACAAGCTATACCTTAATTTGTGATAAGCTCAAAGGATTTCTCAGCTGGAAACCCATCCGTACCAGGGTGAATTTTGCACTTGACTTCAGTGGGGCTGACTCCGATCAGAGTGTTTCATTAAGCGCTGACATGAAAACAGCCTTGTACTTGTGCAACTCTCAAGTAAAATTGTAATTTTGTAATAAAAGCGAGCCTAAAAATGACTTACTAGTTATGTATTCTATGATTGTAGCATCCTCCTACCGCGGAGACCTTTCTGCGGTTGCTGGGTCTCGGCAAGGGCTTTGATTTTTTGTGCTGCGGATCGTTCCTTGCGAGTTTTGCCCCTGCTTCGAGCTGGGAGCAGCTCAGCCCCTGGAATCACGCACCTTAAGAGGCGGCAGTTCCAAGGAAAAAGCTGCAAGGTAACGATCTCCGTCAGCAGCCCCTAAGCCGCCTGCCCTGAGTGATTGCCGATCGCCGCGTTCCCACGCGCGTCGCGCTGGAAGAAAAGTAGGTCACGGTACCGAGGGTTTGTCAGGATGAGTTTGGCTCCCGCGCGGCAGAGCCCGGGTCCCTCCCCGGTGACAGGCTCGATGTGCTCGGGGTTGGTGCCGCTGCGGGGAATCCTCTCTCTGCCCCCAACACGGCGCTTCGATGGCTGGGAGAGCAGCGCGGATCTGCCGTGCCGCCAGCCTGCCATCCGAACGTGGCCGGGGAAGGAAAAAGGGAAGAATGGATGATGTCTTTCCGAGTCTTTTGCTTCCTTCAAGGCGGAAGACAAACAAGAAATAATCACGGCGATCAAAGCCAAGACGCCGTGGCTTAAAATAGATGATATTGAGTGAAATATTGCTTCTGAGCTTCTCGATTATGCTTTGCCTTATTAGCTCATCTGGAGGAAATAAGCACCTTATGGGAAAGTACTTGCCGGTCTCTTTTGCATAAACGTTGCGGTGAAACTTGGTGTGATTTATAGCTGCCTGTTCAAGAAAATAGGTCATTTCCATACAAATGTCATACTTCTGTGCAGAAAATATGCTGAGTTCATACACTGTCTGCTAGTTAAAGCGGTCCTGTTGCTGTTTTTGTGATTTCAGCAGATTTGCCTGAAGGAAGGCAACCGGAAGGGGAGCAGTAAAAAATGATTATTTTTTAATTAACTCATGCAGGCCTAATGTCAAGCTAACCGCTTGAATTCAGCGTCTCTGGGGCAAGCACAGGCACATCGCCCTGGAACGGCTCATATTTTTCAGCAAGAAGCATCAGGGTTTGAGCGCAGCGTATCGCAGAGCTCAGAGGGCTGCTGCTTTGCTGAGCATCTGGAGACTTGGGGAAATAAGTTTTTCTGATGTCACTTGTTAAAGAAGATACCTCGATGCCCGTATCCTCAGGGAAGCAGCCGTTCACACAAGCCCACAAACTGCAGCCGGTGAAGCAATGAGAAGTTTGCAGGTCTCCTCGTACTCTGTAGCAATCTCTTCCTGAATTTAATCTGTAATGAACCCGGGCTACTCGCCCTGCTGCTTTAAAGAAACAATAAACCAGCTCTGCCTTCTATACGGTTGAATTCTGCCATGCCACTTTATATTTAGAAGAGGACCAGTGTGGCTTGAGGAGGACCAGACGTATAAAACCATGTTGTTGCTATAGATAGGCATCCAAATAAATGACGTGACCTAGAGCTGTGGGTGCCCAAGGCTCTGCTGGTGGAAATCGTTGCGGCTCCGTTGCTCTCGGCACAGCAGCGCTCGTATCCCTGCGCTGGGGAGACGATTTGAAGATGTTTGGTACCCGCTGATGTGGCAGCTTCTCTGGAGGGCTTTCCGTGCGGCCGCCAGTATTTTGTTAAATAAGTTTAAAAATGAAGATGAGTAAGCGCAGCTGCTCGGCTAGCGTGAGCTGGCGTCGGCCCAGCAAAGCACTGGTGGGAAGCTTGACCCTTCTTCCTTTTCACCCAGTTGCTGATTTTTCTTCCCAGGGGAGTGCAAAGAGCTGAGGTCATTGCTATGTGATGACCTTTGGTGGTGCCTGACCTCTGGACAGGCTGTTAACTCACAAGGTCAAGGGTTTTCCAGGCTCCTATCCAACTTCTCCATGAGCTTCTACGCTCACCTAAAACCTGCTCTTGTCCTCGCCTGTTGAAAAGAAAACCCAAACCAGACAAACACAGATTCCCTGAGAAGATCTTCCTTTACAAAAACCTCCTTAAAACAATCCTTAAAATAATGAAGTGAAAAGAACAGTGGCACTCTACTAGAATACGCTGTGAATTTACAGGAATGAGGCTCCTACAATCCATGTGAAAACAAGATGTCGCAAAGGTCGATTCCAGTGAATAATTATCTGTTGTAAAGCACTTAATGACCGAGCAGCTTTGGAGCTGACTACTGATGCTAGCACAAAAGAACCGAAGGAAAAAGAACGTGGCATGTTAGCTGTGACTTTTTGGTTGCGGTGGCTGTAAAGGAAGGCGGCGAGCCTCTGCACAGAAGCTGAGGAAGTTTCACGGCCAGGACAAAGGACAAAGATTCTCCCATTATGACTATTGCTGGCATTTAGACGGGAATCTCTGCTTGTTCCTTTGGGGTGGCTCTCCCGAGCCGTGAAGCTCTCCCTTGCTCTTCAGCCTCTCCCCAGATTGTGCACGCCCCGTCCATGGAGGTCATGTTGTCATGACCATGTCCATGTGTCCTCCTGGAGAGCAGCAGCCTTGGGTTCGAAACACCGTCCTGAACCAGCAAAGCTCCCCTCGAAGGCGGTGGCGACCTGTGGCTTACGGGTAAGCTCGTGGTAGGTGCTTTCCTGAACGGGGACCTGAAACCTCACCGCTTTATTGCTAAAAATGTGGTAAACTCCTATAAAAGAAAGTTGTATTTTAAAAAAAAATAGAGTAATAATAATAATAAAGTTCTATATAATACATTTTATTAATAAATAAGCAGGTACAGGCCCCCAAGGTCTTACCTGGAACATAAGAGGCACCTAACCAGTTTTTCCTCGGACAAAAGTCTTTGTTTTTCCGCTTCTTCCTTCTGTAAATCATTTTGGTACAGACTCATCCTACTTTAATGAGATGCCCTTTGTTCCCCAGGTGGCATCTGGGAAAGGAAGGTGATCTTGACAGGTAAGAGTAAGCAGAGAGGTCTGTCCCACCCATTCATCTCCCCTGGAGCTTTGCGTGCTTGTGGTTTATCTAAATAGTTAGATATTTAAAATTAATTGGAGTTTAAGTGGCATTAAGCTCCTGCTCCCCGTTCCTATCTCCATGGGGAAGACAGTGAAAATTTCCTATCTCATGAAAATATTGTGAGTGTGATGTGTATTATTAGATGTCCGGGTACTATTTAATGGAACATTGCACATCTATAGCAATGGAAAAAAAAATCTTGCTAGTATTTCTTTCTGTAGTGAAGAGATTTTAAGAACTGTGTAAAAATTAAACCAGAATTTAAATTGTTATCAATATAATTATCAACTTACCAAAATACTGAGCTACAGTAATAAATCACTGTTGACTCTGAATATTCAGGTGACAGTGTTAAGCCCTGATGGAAAAGAATTAAGGTTTGAACAATTAAGAGCGTGATTTAGTTGCTGAAGATTTTTAATCTTCAAAAATTTTCCACTGAAAAATGTCTGCTTTTAATTGGAAAACAAAATCCTCAGACTGATTTTATTTTTTTTTTTTTTTTGGTGATTATTTGGTAGCTGAAAAAAGATGTGGCTCCTTGAATGTTGCTGCAAACCAAGATCTTTTCAACATTGTTTTCTTAAGAAAACACATTTTTCAGCTTTAGAAAATTCCTTTTTGAAGCATAGAGAAGCTTTCTGAAAAGAATAGTAGTTTATAAGAAAATATTTTTTACCAAGACTTTCTACTAATAGAAGTAGAGCATTTTCCCCCCCTCTTTTATTACGATGTGTGCTAACTTTAATGTACTTTGGTTCAGGTAAATTTTATCTGTAGCAAAAAAAAAAAATTTCTTTGATCTTGCTGGTATGGAGGAAAAACCACCCAGACACATGAAGCTTTTGTTACCTGTGCCTCAAAACTTTGTCTCTATCAACTTGTCTAATAAAAGATAGTCCATGCTCTATAACTTTAGTATTTGAGTACTCTGAGGAAGAAATCAAGGGTGGATAATGAATAAATAAATAAAGGAAAGAATAACAGACGTCTTGCTGGCAAAGGGCTTTGAGTTCCAGAACTGGGCTTCCATTGCCAAGAAGTGTGGGTGTCATCAGCAGGGGCTTGTGAAGGCGTAATCCTTTGAGTGAATATCACACCATTTACTCGTTTCTGTTATAGCATTCTTCCAGATGCAAACTATGGCTGAGTTCATAACCCTTGTGGCTGTCCACCTTGTCATTGCTAAGAGCAATAGCTCTGGAAAATGAAAGAGTGGGAATAGTAGAACATTGAGGAAATTGCACTCGTTTGCTTTTCCTAGACCCAAAAATGATACCGTGCGTATCCAAATGAACGAAGTAACAGTAAAATTAAATGAGCAGTCATGGAGAGAAGGGGGGAAAAGTCCAAACGTGTTTCTTTAGTTAGCGTGCTGGCGTTCATCTGTGGGAGCAGATCCTTCACTGCTGGGACTGGTTATCCCCAGAAATAAGATGATTTTTCTCAAGTTTGACTCTTTTCCAGATCCTTTTATTTCCACAGGCATAACTTCACTGCAATATCAGGAGAATGGTCTCAATGCCCTCATTTTTTTTAATTTTTTTTTTTCTTTTTTAGGTTTTGTGCAGCATCTATAGTCTTGAATAATACAACGGTCCTTGGAGGAGCGCATACAAACAGATTTTCATCTGTTTATTTGTGTAGGAAACACAAGATGTGCAGAGAGGCTGAAAATGTGCCTAGGACAGGTACAGCAGCAAAAAATACATGTATAAATGAAGAGTTGCTGGCAAGGTCGGGTCTTAGTGTGCTCGAATTAGCCAGCGTGAAGACAAGGCGTGTGCTGTACACACAGCTGTGGGTAAACGTTAACAAAATGAACATTGTTAAGCTGTTAAGGCTTTGAATTCCTTTCTTACCTTCATTACTGGCTGATTTTCAGTACCTGTAATTAATGTGCTTGGAGTGGGCGGATCTCTTTACATTTGCCTGTTTCTTTTCACAGCCAAATCAGGGAACCAGAAAACCTTTAAAATTACGATTCTCCGCCAAACGTTCTCCAAGTTTCCTGGTGCCGTGGTGGGAAGAGGAAGATAAATAGATGTTGGGAAAAAAAGCTGCAGTCCTGATGAGCAGTTGCTCGCCTTTTGGACTAGTTTCCAATTCTTAATTTTGCAACTCCTTTAATAAGTAAAGAAAACTTAAACACTCAGGAAGTCCCAAACTCTAGAGCTGTGCAGCCAGTACCCTGGAAGTTTTGTACCTCTCCAACTGGATTTCACCCTCTAGCTCTATAATTTTAGGAGAACCAGCTTTCGAAGCCGGTACCAGCATAACATTGAAAGGTTTAAAGCATGTCTGCAATGATTTGCACGTCAGCATTGGCGTGATGGGCAGGCGACAGGGAGTCAGTGCTCCGGCGTGGATCGGCTGTGTGTGTTCCTTTACAGGGAAGTACTAGCAAAGGCAACCGTAACCTCAAATATATCCTTCTTAAAAGCGACGTCTGCTCCCATATCTGATAGAGTAACTCCAATTGATGGATTCGTCGCAGAAATCCACGCCCAGAGCCTGAATAAACGCGTGTCCCACTCACCCTGAGCCGTGTCCCTTGGCATCGGCTCTCTCGCTGGGAGAAAATACTCTGCGCTTGACATGGTTGGGCTTTTGCAGTTGCGCTTGATGAGCGTCGCCTCTGATGGCGAATAGATGGTTCTGCTCAGTTTGCTCTGCAGGTCGTGGTGGTGTTTATGTAAGCAACATCCCGAACCTCCCTGGTCACTGTTCGCTGTGGTGGGCTCTGGTTTGGGTGCTCACAGATTGCTGGGGGATGTTGCTCCTGGGCACAGAGGGCATCTGGTAGAGGTGTAGATTCACTGGAAAAGAAACTGCTGCACTTAAGATGCAGTCTACGTTTGCAAAGTGGAATTTCCACAGATAAGAAGGGGCAAAAAAAAGAGAAAAAAAAAAAAAAAAGCATCCGTGCCTGTCTGACATGTGAGGAAGTCACTGGAAATTCTCCCACATTCTTAATGACTTCAGAGGATCAGGGCACGGCTAAGTCAACCACAACATTAATTTAGGAATTTATAACTTTATAGCCTTCGTTTCCTACGATGTAAACATCACAAAAATCCTTAACTCTAGTGAAGGGAAGTGCCCAAAGCATCAATCACTAGAGAAGAGCCTGACGTAAAGCTGGCCAGAGGATGACAGTTGCTGGTTAAACAATGTCCTGCGGAGCCTGGGCGAGCAGGGAAGACACAGCCCAGTGTGGATTGGCCGATCTGTTGAATTCCAGAAGAAGGACATACTGGTAAAATGTAGAGTGGCTGCAGACAGGGGCTGGCCCACAGAACAGAAGAGCTCTCTGGGTGGGTCGGGGTCCCCACAATGAGCATGGTGACTCGCTTACGGAAAATTTAAACACTGTAATTCAGGTTTTGAGGATAAACACTTGGGTAAGTGTCGTAAAATTGTCAGGAGGCAACATCTTCAAGGAGAATTAGAAGTATTTTAAGCCTTTAAAATTCTCTTCTGCCTGAGTGGCTGAAAGGTGAAAGCTGCCTGGTGGCCCGTGCAAGGCTGGTGGCTACTTTCATTTAGTTCTTAGCTCATTAAAAAAATCTAATTGTGAAGTCACGAGATGTCTTCATTGCTTCTTAAGCTGAGTGGCCCGAATCATATTTTTGAAAAATAGGAACCAAAGTTTTGCTTCCTTTTTTTGAGTCAGCACCCTAGAAAACATTTTTTTAAATGGAACTAAAAAGAACAAGTACTTCTACAGCAGTTCTTGAGCAGAAAAGTGGGAGCCGAGTGCAGGCTCTTAAAGACTATTCCCTCTTGTATGCAATTGGGAGAAAAAATAAAAAATACAAGTAGTGTTTCCTGTCTGCTCCAGAGCCCTCACGGTAGCCTGGATACACAGCAGAGCAGTTCATTGTGTTTGGGAGAGAGGATGCTCCCAAAATCCTCAAGCAAGCTTTTCCGAGGAGGCTATCAATTAATTTTTGCATCAATAACAAGTTGGCTTTTGAAGAAAAAAGAAAAAAATCTTTAATTTGAGAGAAGCACTGAAGTGGATTAAACACAGGAAGGGCAGGAAAAGAGAAACTGCTACTGGAGAGAGAAGTTCTGGGGAAAAAGGCATTAATCCATTTCTGTTAATTGTGTGGGGTTTTTGAAACTCAGAAGAGAGGTAGTATATTTTCAGTAATGAACCTGGCTCATGGCCTTGTTTTGGAGGGTAGCAGAGAAAAATAAAAAATACGTTCAAAGTGATGCGCATAGATTGGATTTGATGCCTCTAGGTTATTACCGGTTGCTCTGCAAAGAAGCAATGGGCTGGCAATATAAAATGAAGATCAGGAGCCAAGATTTTAAAATATAACTGTTTGGGGGGGTGACTAGGTTTTTTGGTGGCCAGCTTGGTACGTATTTATCTGTCTTCTAAAGATCTTGTGAAATGTGCCGTTATCATCACAGCTCATTGCAGTCAGTTTTGAAAACCGTGATCAGAAGTTGCATCTAATTTGGTCACATATTAGGGGTGAATTATGGGGCTGGGTGCGTTAAGCAGAGATGTTACTTGTGGAAGATCATATTCCTTTCCTGGTGGATACTGTGGCCAGAATAGCAAGTGTAGACAACATCAAAAATTGCTGCAATAATTTTTTTTTGGTAGTAATTACATTAAAAACACGATAGAAGAGTGCTTGCTGTCGAGGTGATCAAGGAAGCGAGGAGCTGGCAACTGGGACCTCCTGCCTTCCTCCCAACCCTTGGTACTGATTTGCTGGGTGGATTTAGAGAAATCCTTTAATATTGCCTTTGTAGTTTACCTCTCTGTAGAATGCTTATCTCTGTGCTATGGAGGCATGGTGGAAATATACAGTGCTGCCGTCTGTGTTGAGAAATATTTATAATATATTACAGACAGAGCTACAGGTTTGCAATGAAATCCCCAAATACACAAACTCTAGACTTGTTGTGCACTTGCTGAAAGGTGAGCGCCGCGGAAGATCTGGGCAATACCTTTAACAAGTGCTGATAAATATTGTAAGCGGCGCTGGAGAAGTCACATACAGGTATTTTCACTTTCCGCTGACCTTTTCAACACGTCTTGGGTGGCATGGGAAATAAATAGTACCATTGCTGGGCACTGGCACAGCTCTATAAAGAGGAGATTCCTCAGGGACCTCGGGAAATATCAGATCAGCCCTTAAGTTTCTGCAGGTTCATATGAGTGTCATTTAAAGGAGAATTTACCTACAGTGTTTTTCTGAAATTAAAAGGCAGCATTTTAGTTCCGGGTTAGGAGCGAAAATGGATTCCTGTGGTTTCTACAGTTCAGAAACGCGACGAGGCTCCTTGCTATGCTACACGCCTTACGGAGAGGATTTCCTCCTGCAGTGGTTGGTGTCCCGCGTACCTCAATGCACACCCTAACAAAGGTCAGACTCTTGCTTGGTGCTCCTGCTTGGGTTTAAGGAGGCAGTTAGAACCTTGAGACCAGTCTCTGAAGAATTGCCCTGGGTGGAGGCATCGTGTTCACTTCTACCAGTGCATGAGGTATGTCCATACTTTCATCGGATTAATTGGACCTGCTTCTGAGTAGCTTCAACGGAGTGAAGACCACATATCATTTTATCCAGGCAGAGCTCTTAGAACTTCTTGCAACAGAAGTATCAAACCAATGTTACTGTAGTGTTTTACCTTCTGAAGAAGTTGGGCTCCTGCAAAGAACCCGTGAACCCGGTCCCCAGTCTTTGATGCAGCTCCGTTCAGCGCACCTC
>JAVSBS010004387.1:0-13658 GCA_033124195.1 Coracias cyanogaster | reverse complement strand
TCCCGGCATCCTCCGTGTGAGGAACCTTAGCGCGCTGTCGTGTTTATTATGACACTACATATTTCTCCGTAAGTGTTATTTACTGTAGCTCTGCACATAAACGACTAACGGCGTTATTGGGGACTGTCCTTTGCATGCCCTGTGTCAAATAGAGATGCAGATCACATTTACGACTCAAAACACACGCAGCGTGGATTCATAAATTATATAAGAAACAAGACAAAGTAATGAGAGACGTGTCAGCTTTAGTTTCTCATTTTGGAGGCAGCAGTATGGGATGGAAGATTTATTCCCTATCCCAGCCACGGGCTTTCTTGTCGTCAGTAGCTCATCACTTTGCTTTAAGGCTGCAAATAGGAATAAAGATGTTTTGGAAGAAGAAGAGCTAAGACAGCACCTTGGCCCAAGCTGGGGTGGGGCGCTTGAGTTTTGGAGATCTAGGTCTCAGCCGATGTCAGCCACTTGGAAAAATCCTGTAGCTTTTGCATGTCTCCCTCTCCTCATCTACAGGAGGCTGTTAACCTTTTTTTTAAAGCACAGTTCAGTCTATGGAAAGCTGGGAACTAGTCACATCTGCTCTGAAGGGGACCCAAGAGCCAGAGACAGAAACACTGAGGGCCTGAGTACCACCAAAGAGCAGAGGTATGGAAATGGGGAGCGGGGAAGGAGGAGCTGGAGTGGGGACCGGTGACACCATGGCCACAGCAGCGTGGCAGAAATGCTGGTAAACGTCCACTGATAAGGGTGGTGAGAAAGGGGATGGGGGTTTGTATTCAAAACAGCGTGCTGCCAGCTGGAGTGAGAAGGAATTAAAAAGGGAAGGACGTTTTGGATCTGGTTATAACCTAGCCTGTTTGAAATAATGTCAAGCACAATAGTTGGAGATGAAAGATCCTTGTTCTTCAGCGTAAAATCAAATCAGTGTGAAAAATTATTCCCTCCCACCTTGGGTGGAAGTTGTGTTTGGGCCGACGTTTCTGCCTCAGCTTTCCCACCTGCGAGATACCCCATGGGACACATCCGTGAAGGAGCAGGACGTTCCCGGGGCTGGGGCCAGCACAGGCACCGTGGTGCCAAGGGATGGGCGAGCAGGGCTGGCACGTACGGATCTGCACCCTCGTAGCCCGGAGGTGCTGCCACACACGATCTTCTTTGTCCCAGCATCCTAGGAACGGCGTCTGCGTCTTCGCCAGGCGGAGCAGATTCCATCCCTCTAAGTGAAGGCAAATACGTGTCTGCAGGGAATACTGATAAAAGTGCATGCAGCATGCGTGTTTGGAGGCTAAACTTAGTCCTCGGCTGCTGTGACTGTCAGCTTGCATCATCAGTAACCACGGAATGAAGTTAGGCTAGAAGGTATTACGGATAATCGCAGCTTATTTTAAATATCTTTGCACAAGCGAATTTGAACCGAATTTCCTCTTTTTTGAGAAACAACAACCACTTCATGGCGGGGTTACAAGCAGAAAGACGTTCCTTCAGATAATTGCTTTTCCAGGGCTTGGTTCCTCGCTTGGTTTTGTGTGGGCACGTCCCTGGGGACATCCAAAGCCCCAGCAAAGGGAGATCTGCCTGCTGCATATAATTCAGAGAAACGGGATGTGAGAAGAATCTTTTCAAGGAAATAAGTTTCTTTACGGCCAGTAAAGCAGTTTGCGAGGTTCAGAAAAATCACTGGAGTGGTTTCTTGGTGGACTCCCCGTTTTATCATAATGCCCCAGATGGTGCGTCTTACAGAAAGTAAAAATCCACAAAAGTTACCTAGGCAAAAAATACTACCCGTGTTTTAAAAGCTTGCAATCCTAAAGGTCAGGTTTCAGTTGGTTTTGTCTCTTTTGTAACAGTATTTAGTATGAGTCAATAGAGTTTCCCATCCACAGGGTTGGAAAACCTGGGTAGATGATGTGGATTTGTGTGAGAGCAGAATTCCCAACGAGGGTAACGGACCAGTCAGAGCGACTAAAAGGCCGGTGCTGTATTGATCAGGAAGGTTATGTTTCAGTGACTAGAATAAAGAATGCACTGTAACGCAAAGCATGTATTCAACAGAAAAATGCATAGATGTGTACAAAATAGAGCAGAAAAAAACCCCACTTTGCTTCATGCAATTTCACATTTGTTAATTTTTTTTTTTTTTCTGAGTAGATAGTAATAATTTAAGAGAACTTGATCGGCTGAAAATCCAGAATATTAAAGCCTTCCAGAAAATAATATTCATGTAAAACCTGTAGAGTACTTTTGGAGCATTTGGATGCTCCAAGTAACTGTGTACAAATTATTGGTTGTCACAATTTCTTGCATTATTAATAAAAGTAGTTGCTTTGTGTTTTCCTAATTCTAATTAGTTCCAATTTTTTCTCTGAAGATGTCCAGGAAATTGAAGAATAAAATAGCAAGCAGTTAAAAATATCAGGTAAGTATCTTTTGGAGAATGTGCCTATAAAATGAGCTTATTGTTTACAGTTTTATAGTGATTTTTCACATCGTCAGTGAAGTACAAGATTACAAAATGGCCAAATCAAAGCCCTTGCTGCGAGGTCACAATTATGAGTCGGTTGAATCTCGCTACACGAGAACCTCACCTGGTATCAGTGGATGACTCTTGTACGTGTTTATTGATGGACTTCTGAAACTAAACTGATAAAATACATAAGTATCATGTGCTATTTGAGGAAAGGAAACCACGCAGACCATTTCAGCAGCACGGAAGCAGTTTTCAATCAAATAAAAAGTTAGTCACCTCTCAAATTTCGCTCATTTCTGTACACATGATGTATAAAAAACCCCTAGCAATTTTATTTATATATAAATAACTGTAAGTATATACAAACCATACATATTGCAACATTTTGCAGATGTCCTCAGGACCCCAGAGTAGCTGTAGGTCTCGAACTCGTCTCCAGAAAGATTAAAATCTCTTAAAAATATACTCTGGCTCGTAGTGACCAGAGAGAGCCAAATTCTTCTCACTGACTTCTTACAAGATCTGTTACTGGATTCTTGAGGTCCCTGACCGGATATTTTGTCTATGTAAATAGTGCTGATTAAGTCCTCTGTTACTGTCTTCAGGACCACACTGGGGACTCCCTGCTTTCCTTAGAGTGCTGTAGTTGCGGTAGTTTCGTTATTTGTTGAATATCACAGAATGGTTTGGGTGGGAAGGGACCTCAAAGCTCATCTAGTTCCAACCCCCCTGCCATGGCAGGGACACCTCCCACTAGCCCAGGAAATATGATAATAGGAAAGTAAAGCCAACCTCTTGTCCCTTTGAGACAGAGATCTTTTGCATCTCCTTAAACGTATCTCTGCACCGGGTCACATAATTTACAATATAATTGTCATCCAGTCAGTATAAGACGGATAGCAGTTATTCCATTTTCATTTACAGAGCCTGTCTGCACTGAGGCACCACCACCACGAGCTGCACGGCTTTGGTGTTAATTTTCAGAAGATGTGACTTTGATGCAAGGCGCTGAACTGTCGGGAGAAAATTCCCCACGTGCAGCCTTGGTTTATACACAGGCACTTGCTGCACCGAGTGCTCGCTGCCCTCACACCCCTGTGGTGGTGTTTAAGGTCTTTCCTTGGAAATAAGCAAATGTTCAAGGGTGTTTAGCCATCACAGATATGAGTCAGAAGGAAATCGAATCCCCCATTTGACAATTATACTGAGGAAATTTTATGCTTCGTCTTCTACTGGCACTAATCACAGCTCACCTCCGTGTCTCCTGATAGCTCCTTTTTTTTTTTTCCAATGGAGACTTAATATATTTTCTAGAATATGTGAAATAGAAGCTTACTTTATTATGAACCAAAGGTCAGCAATACGTGAGCTTTTCCAACTACGGTTTCCCCAAAGGACACGAATGAAGAGTTCGTTGCAGCTGGTGAATCAAAATTGTATGGCAGTTACAATACCAGAGGTCCTTTTTCTTCCATCTTCAGATTATTATTTAGTCTCAAATTATTGGAATTATTAGAATATAGTCTCAAATTATTAGGATTATTATTTAGCCTCAAATTATTAGAATTTAGTCTCAAACTATGCAGACTATTATTTACTCACAAATTATTTTTTCCCTTTCCAGTCTTAAGCAAATAGCTCCAGTTTTCTTGTGAGATAAACATGCGTAGAACATAACAGAGAACAGATTAATTAAAAGGTGGTTTTAACACAAAATTCAAATGTGACAGAGATCTAGGCGTGAGTTTGGGCATGTGAGTCTCAATGCCGTTGTAGGAAAAAACCCTTGGGTTTAATTATAGGTTTTAAAAAGCATATTCTGTATTTAAGAAAATGACTGTTGGTACTTAAAAACTCCTTGAATTTTGCGTAAGTACCACATGAGCACAAACCTGAATGGAAATGAGATTCTAAACCGCAAACATCAAATATTTCACTCAGTAAAACACTCCAGTTGTGGAAAATTTGTGCAAGTACAGATGGATTGAGACTGGGGTCCCTATGGGGCTTTTTTCAGTTGCAGTGATGACTTTTTTGGTACCCCACAAACACACAAGGAAGCACTGAGCTGGAAAGATTTCTGTAGTTTCCAGGCCACAACTTCAAACTGAAGACCTGAATCTGGACCTTTTTGGAGTTTAAATTCAGTTTAGGATTGGTCAGAAAATGGGTCTAATTCTTTCTTTGTGTGACTGGAGTAGTTGGCCTGGTCAAATCCCCCCTGTCCAAGTACCTACAAGGTCATTGTAGCCAACATGATGCCTTTTGGTGGTGATCACACAGGCTGGAGATGGAAATGAAGGCTGAGCTGAAAATTGAAGCCAGCCTTCCCAAGGCAGGGTTCAGGCATCGGGTCCCTCTGCTCTGCTTTCTGTCGGGTGTGGATGCCAAACCTCAGCCTGACCTGCTGATTTCACCTCACCCCCAGGAAGCCAATTTTTCACTTGCTCCTTTTCCTGTGGAAGGAAGAAAGGGACAAGAAAGCAGCAACTAAAGAAAGAGAAGAGATCCATCAATGTCACCAGCTGAGGGCCAGGTCACTCAGCTCCGGAGCAAGAGCCGTGCCCCGAGGTGTGACCCTACCAAGTGTGGCTGCTCCCTGGGCGTGTGACAAGCAGCTTTCTGAAAGCCACTAGACACCTGAAAGCTCCTGACGGTACGAGAGAGGTCTGAGCCTTTACTTGGAGCATCTCGCAAACCTGAGGACGCGGCCGAGCCCTCTGTGTGCGAGGAGGGGATGATGGCAGGCAGGAGGTCAGTGACACATCTCATTTAGCCTGGCATCGCAGCAGAATGTTCCTGACACAGGCTCGTTTCAGCAGAGACGAAGCTGCAGCGAGGAGTGACAGCAGCTCTGAAAACCAAGAAGCCTCGTGCAGTATCAGGAGCCCCATGACCGAGCAAGGACACCATGGACTGGTGGCAGCACGGGGGACAGGAACCACTTACCAGCTTTCCAGGAGGAGGGGATGTGTAAGCACAGGCCAGCAGAGTGCCTGAGAAGTAACTTCGTTTCTGATTGTATTGCCAGCCCCTGGGGACTGCGGCTTCTGCTTCCTGCCTTGCAATCCTGGGCCGAACTGGGAATGAAACAAGCCAAGAATGGGATAATTTTTCCTCCCCCATAGTCTTTTCAAACATCAACTCAGTAAATGACTAGGTCGAGTGAAATACTAAATATTTCCTTGTCCTTTCTGCTGTTGGTTGGTTAAGTGGACACTTTAGAGATGAAAGGTACCTAGCATAATTGCATTTTTTTTTTCCCCTTTTTTTAAGCTTGTGTTCACAATCTGTACAACACGAGTCTTTTTTTTTATCCTCGTCACTTACCTTGTTTCATAGCTGCCCACATTCCTTAGGGGTTTGGAAAGCATCTCAACATCTTTCTCCCCGTTGCCTCTGATAATAAAACATATGGATGTGCTGAAACCTCTGTAGGTGCTGGATAAGCATCTGCCTCTTCTCGGTGAGCGAAGCTGGCAGACCTGGCCGCATGACTCCCTAAAGCCACCAGAGCTTGGCTTGATAACAACCAAACTCCCCCTGACCTTGTGTCCGGGCTTCTGGTCTGTAGGAAGCTGCAGGTCACCAGCAAATTCAAACACATCTGGTTCCCAACCAATCAGATTGCAGAGTTTGCCTGGCCAGCCAATCAGCATGCACATAAACACCCACCAACAGGGCATGCTCCACATTGTCTCTTGACCGACAGGTGATGAGGCATGAGGTCCTTGAGCTCCAGGTTTCTGCTGAAATAAGAAGGTACTAAAGGGGAAGGTGCTCAGCAGGCTCATGGGGACCCTTCAACCCAACGTGTTCCTTGCAGCTGTAGGACCAAGATGTTGGTATGCAGGTTTGGGTTCTTCACCTGTGGGGCTGGACTAGATGACCTTTAAAAGTCCCTTGCAAACTATTCCATGAGCTACAAACTGTTCCAGCTTGACCTTCACTGTGATGGGGAGGATACCAATAGTGGTGGTGACCTCAGTGCTGTTGTTCTTCCAGAAGTCAGTTGTTTTCACACTCTTAGTGCAAAACTTGCAGCTTAGGCTGTGGTTCAAACAATACTGAGGAGTTTTGGGGTTTGTTTTTGTTTGTTTCAGAGCAAGAACAGTGCTCCTGCTATGTAAAAATCTTCATTCCCATAAATGCATGTTTAAAATATTCTTATTTTTTTAAAATTAATGTTGAGAAGAAGAATATCTGAAGATTTCTGTTCTAGGCTTGGTTCAAGGGTTAGGTCCCACTGGCTTAATATCGGGTTCAATGTGAATTGAATGAATGAAAGCTGGGTCAATGTTTGGTTTTGAGAAAACTATAAGTAGGCTAATTTAAATGGTGATTTACTCACTTTTAATTATGGCAATTTCTAATTAAAAAAAAAAAATCCTTGTAACCTGAAGGGCTTCTAGGCTATTTTGGAAGTCCTGCTGAAAACAGATAGCAGTTCAAAGAGGACAAAAAAAAGAATATGTATATAGTCATCCATTTCCTGAAATATAGCCTTGAAGGAATTTAGGCAACATTCTAGAACCGTTTTACAGAAATCTGTCTCTTCAGATATTAGCATAATATTTCATTGGGAACATGAAAACAAGCTTTTGGAGTAATGCCACAGTTGAAACAAGGACGCTGTGATATCCTCCACTTTCTACAGGGATCCCGGTTCCTGTGTTCAAAAGTAATTTATCTGATGGTAGCAAGAGTGTCTCCACAACACAGCTACACTAGTAGTAAAGCTATTGCTTCCTTGGAGCAAAGTTTCCTGTGAGCCATCGATTACCATCGTCACTTGCAAGACAGTGTAGAAGACTGCTGTCACTGCTTTGGAAATGCAAACTTCTCCCTGCCAAGGATACAGGCTTCACTACAGTTTGTGAGCAGATGGGTAAGATAGTCCTTGGAATCATTAAAGATCGACAAGAATGCATAAGATAAGGATTCACTTGTGAAGCCTCTCTAAAATGTTAGTATTTTTAACTTCAAGGTAAATGAGCAGATTAAAATCGTTGCAAGCCCAAACTCCCCTGGTTTTTGTCGCTTATTTGTGCGGTGCTGGTAGCTGCTAATGTGGCGTGTGTTTATTTACGGGCCTTTTTATGCCTAAAAGATTTCAGTGATAATTACATACTCATAGTGATAAATATAGCTATTGGCTACTAATAAATCTGAAACGCTAAAGTGCCTTGAAATTAATGTGGCTGGGTTTGCGGAAAGTCGAGAGAAAGTCACATTACTCTCCCCCCTACGAGTATCGTGACTGTTAAACGTCACAAAAACACAGTTGTAAAAAGAGTTTCTAATTAAAACTAAACGGAGTGAGTAGATATAAGCAGATTCCTTTGCAATGGTGTGTGTTGTTAATACACGTCAAGGTGGTTTGCGGTCCCAAAGTAATTTTCTTTTGGGGAGAGTCTGTGTTTCTGCAGATCCCTGTAAGCCCTCGGTTTAATGAAGCTGAAGATAACCTTCCAATCCGAGGAAGAGCTTAGATCCAATTGCTCTCTGGTTTAACTCTCAGCTATGTTCTGTTTAGGATCCTTTTATTTAAGAAGTGGTGACTGGTGGATGCTCAGACTACTTCTGGCCAGGGGTCAATTTTGACACGTTTGCCAATTGGAAATGTGCGAAATCTTAGAGTGGAGGAGGAAAACGAACATGATTAAGTACAAAAGGGATGAATTTTCGATTGATTCCATGAGTTGTAGAAGACCTACACCCAGGATGATCTTTGGTGCTGCTTTGAAAGTGGTCCAAAGATAAACGTGATGAAAAATTCCGGCATTCTTGTCACATGATAAAAAATGACCACTCTCTGGTGGTGGTGTGGGCGCACTCCTGGCTGTAGAAAAAGATCCCTACAAAGGCCTCCTCCTTCTATCAGGAAGGGGGATGTCTAAGATGCCCCATGAAGCCTTTTTGACATCATCAAGGACTGCAGGTGGGGTCAAAACCTAAAAAATTGCTGTCCAAGGGAATCTAGATTCTGGTTCGCCACTACAGCAGAGTTAAGGAGGGGGAGTGAGTCAGTGAGGCCGTTGCCTTGCCGTGAGCTGCTCTTGGTGACCCCGTGACAGGAACTGGGCTGCTTCCCGCTGCTCTCTACCTCAGCACCACTCAGGTTTCCCCCCGATTTCCCGAGTCCTCCCTCTAGAAACAAGGAACGCACTTAAATTTTGCCAAAGTATTTAAAGCTCTCGTAACCCTTATTTGGAAGAGGAATTGCTTGTCTGTAATGAACAGGGATGGTGAAAGGTGCTAAACTAAATTACCAGAGAAACTCTGTGAATGAAATTGACTCTCACCGGGTGTTTTGCTGATGGGTGTAAAGGAGTAGTATTGATCTCTGGCTCGTTCTGTTGGTACCAATATGTACAGTAGTCTCTCTGCTTATTTTCAACGCTACCAACTTCACGTTCCCTAAAAAGCTTAGTGGTTGCTTTCTGCAGAATTTGCCACAGGAGATGTGATAGCCACCAAATGAGATCTGAGCCTTGCTAAGGGTCACATCATCACTTTAATCTGCGCTGGGTGTACTTGAGAGCTGGCGTGTCCCCGGCGCTGCCCTTCCCAGCAGAGACTGGCCAAGCAGATTATTTAGGTTAGACATTAGGAAAAAGTTCTTTAATATGATTATTTCTGTGTTTCTGCCCACCCACAGAAATTTTCCATCTACCCCACTACTGTGGGTGGCCACAGAGAGTGGATTTGGGATTCAGCACAACAGATGCAGGGTGGGAAGCTGACCGGTTCCTACAGCTGTCCATCAGACTACCCAACAGAAATATCTATGGCGTGGGAGAGCACGTGCACAAGCAGTACCAGCACGACGTCAACTGGAAAACCTGGCCCATGTTCACCAGGGACATTGGCCCCTCTGGAGTAAGGACTGGCTTTATTACACTTCACTTTTGCAGATGACTTCTGGAATCCAAACCGATTATGCAATAGACACGCTAATCATATCCACTGAATTTTTCCCCAAAGACCTTTCAGGCGCTGCGTGTTAGCACTGAAAGCTTGATGGTACTGAAAAACATTCTCTGAGGAATCGCTTTTTATAAATATTTTGATATTTTGTGTTGATGTGCAGTTGAAAACCAGCTGCTAAACACGAATCTAGGAGAGTCTTCAGTTTCTGTTGATAAACAAAGCACATAACAGTATGTCCTGATGCGAGGCTGTGCGCAGCAGTCAGTGGGTGACATGTGCTTCTTCAGTTGCCGTCCTTGTAGCTGGGCAAATGATGGAAAAGTTCTCTTCAACGGCCGTCTCCTCACGAGCCAAAAGATGTCTGTCAGCAGCTACTTGTTTCTATAGTCTGTGTGGCTGTCTCTTTCCAAAATGGTTTCCAGGACACCCATTTTTCAGTAATTAGAAGACTTGGATCTGCATGGAGACTTCCCTCGGCTGTGATCCAAGTTCTCAGCAGCTGCGCATGCAGGTACCTGGTGTTGCTCTGTCAGTTCCTCCCCGCCATGGTTTGCCAGCAGGGTAGATGTGGGTTAAGGTCAGGTGAGGTGCCGCTTCAAGCACTGATCCAGCTTGCTGCTTCTTCCAACTTTGTATTGCCACAGACTGCCTCTTGTGTGCTTGAGGGATGTAAACAATCAAATCTGATTGTTACGTTCATAAGTATCTCTTGCTTTGGCTAGGAAAATATTTGCTAATGCCTGTAAGTGCTCGCTTGAGCTAGTGTTATGCAAAAGCCATTGAAAACCCTGCACGTCTGTACAAAATCAACACATTAGGAACATTTTGGAGAAAAGAATCCATGTAGAGCATGAATGAAAGTGTTTGTTAGCATGAATATTTTGGGTTTGCTATTTTATTGGCGCTCCTAAAATAATCTGTTTATAACTGACTAATGAGCTTTGGATAAACACCATTTGTCACAATTACCTCTGCTTCATAAAGCAACAACCCCTTTGCTTTACTCTGAGGGAGCACTTCAGTGTTTTGCTGAACCGGGAGCTATACCAACAGAAACTGAGGGAGAGACCGCTGGTCTGTAATTAATTAATACTTTTGAATTCATACTCCTTACCTTAGAATTATAGAATGTATTGGGCTGGAAGGGACCTCCAAAGGTCATCTAGTCCAACCCCATACAATAAGCAGGGACATCTTGAACGAGGTCAGTTGCTCAGAGCCCCATCAAGCCTGACCTTCAATGGCTCCACCACCTCTCTGGGCAGCGCGTTCCGGTGATCAACCCCCCTCATATTAATGAACTTTTTCCTAATGTCTAGCCTAAATCTACCCTTTTCTAGCTTAAAACCATTACCCTTTGAGACACCGTCTTTGGGAGAAGCGGTTGCAACTTCGGGTTGATGTGTGGCAAGGTGGCCACTGTCTGACTGAGCTCACTGGGGACAAAGTGTTGTGGTTGGACATCGTTATGAGCTAAGTTGTTAAAGTTAATTGGGCATCTAAAGATGTAAGTAGATACAAGTAGAGCCGTGGAGATTTGCATCTCCTTAAGCTGTCCCTCCTGTATTTGTGGTACCTGTCTGTCCTTCTCCATTAGCTAGCAAGAAGAGGTGACAGAGAGGAAGGTCCCAGCTAAGAAAGCAGAAACTTTATGCTTGTCCTACAAGCGTGCTCTAAAAATTGCTGCTCCTCAGCATCCTCCTCTGGCAGAAGGGCTGTTCCTGGCTCTGCTAGTGGAACACTTGGGCTCAACAAGACCTGAACCTCCTGCTTCTTGGCTAGACTTATGTAATTATATATTAGCACTGAAATAAACACAAACACACCCCTCACTTCTGTTTCTTGTGTCTTCTGAGTATTTCACCTTTTCTGTGTTTTGAGTATGTTTTTTATTTTCATTGCAAATTTTAGAGGTGTGGGGGAATGTGACAGGAGAAACAAATTATGTGCTGTCACGATAAGAGTTCCTTGAGAAGGTGACACAGATGATGATTTGACCTGGTGAAACATCATGAAGCTCATTTTTTGGTTTAGGACCAAAGCCTAAATTAGCTCACATTTGTATCACTATAAGCGAGCTCTGTTATAGAAATTATACCGTTTATTTCCTCTCCCTAAAAAATATTCCTCTTATAAACTGCCTCTACCTAATAATTAGTGTGTTGAGGTTTGAGGACAGTTCTTACCTGAATGGCTCTATTGAGTGTAGACTCATTAAGTTAAATTAACAGTGAACAGAACCAAGTTAGGCTAATTCCAAATTGCTCGAGCTTTGTTTCTGGTTTATTTGCTCCAAGTTTTCTTTCGCAGGGGGAGAAGCACAACCATGACAACAATTGGTAACGTTTCTGAGGTGTTTGTTGCTAATAATAATGGGGGAAAAAAAACCATTAGGAAGGAAATAAAAGAGCAAGGCAGTCTCTTATTTCCATAGATTCGACATAAAAATGATCACCTTGCAGGATTAATAGGAATATAGATTGGAGGTAGAATCTAATCTCTAGTGAATGTGATGAAAGCACCTCTCAGGTTCTATTGTTCACTTGATGTACGTATACATTACCCAGGAATAGAACTGCAATATGTGCAAACCTGCCCAAAGATCCATCAGATCTGCTTGCTTCTGTTACCCATATATTTGGGGAAATGTTTGTTCTAAAGGAAGATGCTCTCATCAAGGGGAGGAATGCCAGGAAAGAGAAAACAGAACTGGAGGCAGGTGTCGGGGTTTCTAATTTTGTTGTTTGCAGCGTTTTGTGAAATTTCAAGTATTTGGCAATATCCCAGACCAGGTTTTGTTCCTAGACTTTAATCAGCTTGCTGCTTCTCTTTATCCTTTCAGGAAATGCACAACTTATATGGGGTTCAAACTTTCTTCCTGTGTTTGGAAGACAGCACGGGGGCCTCCTTTGGTGTTCTCCTAATGAACAGCAACGCCATGGGTAGGAAAGCTTTCTCTGCAGCTCTGAGCATTGCACTGAAGCCTCTCTTTTTACATGATCTGTGTTGTTAAGATCAAACCTGTTTAGCATACGTGACATCAGCAGTAAGGAATGCATAGTCAACAGGAAGATTGAGCTGGAAACCTGAGGGTCAGAAACTCCTCCAAAGCCTGTGCAGCTCCAGGGAGCTGTGCAGGACACAAGCATCAGAGCCTAAATTTGGTCTGAGCAATACTTGAAATTCAGTGCCCTTTAGGGTCTTTAGATAAGCATGCATACATGTGTGCTTTACAGAGCTCTTCACAGGTCTTGTGCCTGGAAAGTGGTACTAAAATTTAAAGATAAAAGGTTGAGCCTTTGGATTTCTTCTGATTCTCTTCTCTGTAGGATGTACCGGAATGGAAATATGGACATTTAGAAGAGCAATCTGAATATATTTCCATGTCATTGCAAATTTCAATTAATGGTTTTGGTTTCCTAGGTATTTTTGTGCTTTTTTTATTAAGTAAATTTTCTAATAGTCAGTCAGAAAATTAGAAAGGTTTTTTTGGAATTAGCTGGTGTTCAGAAGTGGTTTTGTGCACTCTTGCCTGTCAGAGTTCGTGGTGCAGCCTGCGCCAGCAGTGACCTACAGAACCATTGGTGGGATCCTTGATTTCTACATCTTCTTGGGGGACACTCCGGAGCAAGTAGTCCAGGAGTACCTGAAGGTACCTGAGAGATGATGCATTGAACAGATTTTTATTAAGTGCTTGGAATTTTTTGGTATTTTTGTGGGGTTAGGTTTTTTTGTCCTTCACCTCATCATACGGCAGTGTGTTATCTATTAACTGAAAATATGACCCAGTATATACTTAATAACTGGTGGTACGTCCCTGATGTGACTGCTGTCATTAGTAATAACTAGCTGGGGTGTATTTGATATTTTGAGCTGGTCTGTGATGGGCAGCTGAAACTTAAGCACTGCTTTTGCTGAAGATGCTGGAGCAAAAAGATGTCACTGGTATCTTTCGTACTTCCTGAGATCTGCTTAGGTTTCTGTGACAATTCAAGGAAAGGACATTACCCTAAAATATTTTTATTTCTTAAAGTTTACAAAAAAAACACCCAAACAAGAAAAAAACCCAGAAAACCAAGTATAGAGAAATACTGCATTTAGGAGTGGGCAGCTCATTTCACACACTCAAGCTTAATGTATATTCGTAGTGTCATAGAAAGGTTTGGGTGGCAAAGGACCTTTCAAGGTCATCTCATCCAACCCCCCTGCAGGGAGCAGGGACATCTGCAACTAGAGCAGGTTGCTCAGAGCCCCGGCCAAC
>JAVSBS010004383.1:9192-21290 GCA_033124195.1 Coracias cyanogaster | reverse complement strand
AGTGGTTAGAGAGATGCTAGGACAAAGGTTGGACTTGATGACCCTGGAGGTCCTTTCCAACCATAATGATTCTGTGTGATTCTGTGATTCTGTGATTTAATCCTCTTCATTTCTGAATGTATGCTAATATCCTTTATTCCTACCCATCAAAATCATTGACAGAAGACCAAAGATGGTTGCTCAGTAACTTTTTTCTTTTTTTTAGCATATTGAAATATGAAGTACTTGCAATGAAAAGAACCTTTAATATTAGCAGTATTTTTCACGCTATATATTGAGTACTTTCTCTTTTTTAATGTAAAGAAAAATCTTGAAAACTTATCATCACATCAGCTAAAAAGCACATGCAACAGATTTATCACTTTGATTCCATGCCCAAAAGAAAACCCAGAGGCAAAGTAACAGCCCAGCTTTGGTTCTATCTTCATTTTTATTTTTTTTTTAATGACACAAAATACTACTCACCCACAAATTATTAAATTTTACTTAATACATGTATAAAATGGACTAGAAAGTTACAGATTAAACTGTGATTGCTTACACTTCATGATAAGAACCCCAGATTATGCTCAATTTTTTTACAAGTAATATAAAGTTGTCAAAAGTGTAAGTATAGAACTGAACTGTCATATTTGCCTGACCAACTTAGTGACCCTCTATGACAGAATGACTACATCAATGGACAAGTGAATTGCAATGGATGTCATCTACCTAGACTTCTGTAAAGCCTTTGATACAGTCCCCCACAACATTGAGGGGTGGACTGTTAGATGTATAAGGAATTGGTTAGATGATGGTGTGCAAAGAGTTACACTCAATGGCTCAATGTGAAAGTGGAAACCATAAGGAGTGGTGTCCCTCAAGGGTCTGTAGTGGGACCAGTATGATTCAGTATCATCACCAATAACATCATGGGGTTTGGTGTACCTTCAGTAAGTTTGCAAATGACACCAAATTAAGTGGTGTGGTTGATTCGCTCAAGGGAAGGGATGCCATTCAGCCCAGCCTTGACAGGCTTGACAGGTGGGCCCATGACAACTTCAAGAAGTTCAACAAGGTCGAACGCAAGGTCCTGCACATGGGTCAGGGCAATTCCCAGTATCAGTACAGACTGAAGGATGAATTAATCGAGAGCAGCCCTGCAGAGAAAGGCTTCAGGGTACTGGTGGATGAAAAATTTGACATAAGCCAACAACGGGCACTCATAGCCCAGAAAGCCAACCATATCCTGGGCTGAACCAAAAAGAGGTGTGGCCAGCAGGTCAAGGGAGGTGATTCTGCCCCTCTAGTCTCTGCTCTGGTGAGACCCCATCTGGAGAACTGCATCCACCTCTGGAGTCTTCAGTACGTGGACCTGCTAGAGCAGGTCCAGAGGAAAGCCACAAAGATTTTGCAGAGAGCTGGAACACATCTCCTATGAGGACAGGCTAAGAGAGTTGGGCTGTTCAGCCTGGAGAAGAGAAGGCTCCAGGGAGACTTTATTGCAGCCTTTCAGTACTTAAAGGGGGCTTCTAAGAAAGGTGGGGATGGTGTTTTTAACAGGGCATGTTGTGACAGGACAAGGGGTAATGGTTTTAAACTAGAAGAAGGCAGATTCAGACTAGATATAAAGAAATAATTTTTTACAAAGGCAGTGGTGAAATACTAGAACAGGTTGCCCAGGGAGGTAGCAGATGCCCCATCCCTGGAAAAATACAAGGTCAGGTTGGACGGGGCTCTGAGCAACCTGATCTAGTTGAAGATGTCCCTGCTCACTTTAGGGTGGCTGGACTAGATAACTGTTAAAAATCCCTTCCAACCCAAACCATTCTATGGTTCTAAAAAAGATGAAACAAAACCAAGTGAGTTTTATACTATATATATTGCAATACTTACTATTATTATTATATAATAGTAATTATAACATGATACTTTTCCCTATCTTACACATTAATAAATATTTTTAATATATTTTTTGGACTGGACAAATAAAATGTGAAGATGATATGGAAGATTGTAATTTTGTTAAAATTGGTAGATAAAAATTAATTTAAAAATCTAAGATCTTAATATCTTTAAAAAATAAATAAAAATCTGTCATCCAAAACTTTATTGAAAGATTAGACAAATGCATTATTAAGAATTTAAAAATATCCTATTCTATTTTCAATTCTGAGCATTAAAATGCGGTTATTCTGAAGTCAGGAAGAAAACTCTAGTTTCAAAGAAAGCATGATTTACTTCAGATACAGCAAATCTTGGGGGTACTTCAGTGGGTTAATTAAGATGCAATTAAGTATCTAACAAAGACAAGCAATACCATTAAAATTACTGAAGAGTCTCATAATAAATGTTTTTTAAAATTACTCCTTGCAATCCTGAGTACTATTTTGACTATGATCCTTTAAGAATTCTTCTCTTGTATCTGAGGAAGTAATCTTGGAAACAAGTGTTTTTCCAGTTTGTTACGGGTGAAAAAGTATGGTGGTTTTGCTGAACTTGCCTATCTTAGCTCCTAGCTACAGAAGAGACTTGCACCATTTTGCAACCAAAAATACTACACACAATAGAATTTATTCTGCACACTCACCCTAGGCATGGCTGTCTATGCAAAGCCAAGACCATTTCCCTGTTAATCCTACCAAGCCCCAGCACACACAATTCAGAAGATGTATCTTCTGAATGTTTTTCACCTAAGCTTTATGAAAAGATCCATTATGAGTTTTAGTCAACCAAACACCAATCTACACAAATTTTTCAGTAGGGAAGGAAAAGATAGATAATACAGTTTTTATTCACATTAATACAGTAAGGCTTGACTTGGTAGGCTAACGTATCAGGGAATTAAATTCTCACCTCACTATTCATTGTCATACAAGCCCTTGATACTACCAAAATATGTACCTCTAGCAGTAAGTCACCACCATGATTGCCATTATTGATCTTTAGAATCAGTAACTGAATCCATATGTGGGTTTCTGTACTATCTAACTTGATTTTTACAGTCTCATACTCCTACCTAAACCCATTAAACTGTCATCTGTGGGTTTATATCATTTTTACTTGAGGGGCTCAAAGAAAATTTGCAGGTTTTGTGTTTAAAATGCATCCAAAACTATGCTATTGCACCTTGCAAACTCCATTTCACTTCATATTTTGTGCCCTGTTATCTTGGCCATGAAGGATAGCAGATTTAATAACTTTTAACCAGCAGGATATCAGAAATACCAGCATTAGAAATATTTAAATTGGACATTTGATATGCAATTCTTCACTTCCCATCAAATGTCTCCAAGCTTTTGTTGCCCACTTCAGCAAACAGGGTTATTCTAGTCACACTTTTAAGGTGTTTTCTTTGATGTGTAAATAAATGAAAAAGTTCAGATAAAAAATTAAATATATTTTGTGTACTTCACATCAGAAAATAAAATAGGTGAAGTGAGGTTATTTTTTACTGAAGGCAGAAAATGTCAGAAGGCATATTTAAAATTAAATGGAGTAATTGCAGGAAAATATGTGTTAATATGCTATTATGATAACACCAGGAGACTATAGATGAAATATTTTAAATTTATTTCTACCCTTTCTGCTAGTTATAGTTGAGCACAGCATACCAAAGCAATATACTTTTTATGGGTACAGAACCACTAGACATACTTTAAATAAATCAATCTGATGTTTTTCTTGAGACTTTAGGTACTATAATAACTGAGCTAATTTGGTCTAACTTACTATGTCTATAAAGACAATTATGTCTACTTACAATGTATAATTAGTAGCAGACTTGCAATTTAAGCAGCCTAAATTAAGATAAAAACAAAAAAAATTTACTGACCTATGAAAGTTACTTATTTGTTTACAGTTCAGCTATTCAGTTGGACTATATTTAAGGTATAGAAACTACTCACGGATCTTCTTGGTTCCTGACAAGGTCACAAAATTGCTATCAAAATAGGAGAAAAGAAGTGCCAAAAAACAAGTAGGTAAATCATAACAACGGTCATGTTATAATCTTGTGATTCTGCTGGACCCTGCTTTCTGGAAAGTAACTGTAATTAGTTTAAATGGGTTTGTGAAATGAATGGTTTGAGAACATGTGTCTCACCACCACTGTTAGTGTTTTCCTTTATAATTTCTTCAGGATGCAGGATTCAGCTCAGCCTGGAGCCTTTATTAGACTACAAGACTGCAAAAATATCTATAAAGCCAACCTTCCAAATCCTGAGCAGAACTGGAAATCTTGTTCTGGTGTTTCTCCAATCCACTCTCTTAATAGTGTCAACATCATTAACCAATCTTTCCTTTTTTTTTTTTTTTTTATTTCCATAACCAGATGATAGTGAGCAGAGCAACTATATAGAAGGCTGGAGAACCCATATCTACAGCTGTGTGCAACCACAGCCCCATAAACAGTGTGTACACTGAACCTGCACCATCCCGTAACTGCAAGGATTAGTTACAAAAGGACGTTCTGAATGTATAAAGTGTATTAATGTTTTAGAATTCTTTACTATTCTGTTTCATCTGTTTTGCTAGTCATATTGTTCCCAAATGTGTATTTCACTGATTGCTGGCTAATTATGCATCATTAATAAATCGCTAAATTAATTAAACCCTTTGATCCTGGTTTGGTTAGCCATATTAACCAAGCAGTGTTTGCCTGTAGCAGGTGCCAGCTCAGCAAATCTAGAAGTGATTCCTAGAAATCACAATTTATTTTTCTACTTGTGTTCATTTGTATGCAATTCCAGCTTGAGCATGCAACTGCCATAGGAGACCCACTACTCAAATTTAGTGTGCTGGCTTTTCTCTAGCTGTACAGAATTCCTAATGGGAAAAAAAAGTTTTCATTTCTAGAATGTTAAATATGAAAAAACTTGAAAGATAACAAAGTAGAGGATAATTTAAAGTAAAATAAATTAAGAAAAGTTAAATAAACATTTTTTACAACTGCTCCATGACAGTATTTACCTGAATATTTCACCAAGGTGAGACACAGACAAGTAGGTAGATTCCTAGCTGTATTGTGAATGGTTTCACAGATCAGTTACTATAAGTTTGAAATCCTGAGTACACTGAAAGAAAACAGATAAACATATCTCCAGAAGTGTCTTGCACAGCAGTTCCATACAGCTACAGTGATTCACTGTACCATTACTGCATATAGGCAGGCTTCTCAGACTCCACTCTCTTAAGTCTTACTGTCATTAAAAAATTGCTCTTTACCAAACTGCTCTGGATTTTCTTCCTTGCTGCCAAGATGAGGAACTGATTAACTAACTTGTATAAGATGAAACTGATATTGATCCATTGGATTTATATTTCTGGAAAGTTTCATATCAGCTCATAGCTTGCATTGTGATTCTACACAGTTTCTATGTAGAATGTATATTTGTGACATTTAGGAGCAGAGCAGTGAGACAGAAACATCAATTTCCCAGCAAACATAAGGTCTCTGCCTGAATTCCTTCAGGCATAGAAGCAACTTGTTAAAGGGCTTAAAAATCAACAACCGTCTCAGAAAGCTGCATGGAAAAAACTGAAGATAATATATCCTGAATAATGCTCAAGATAAATGTTTGCTCATAGAATTACTGATCTGAATTTCCTGCATTTATCCTTAAATAGCAGTTAATCAAAACTTAGGGAGAAAAAGCAAATCAGGAAAGGAAGTTAGAGTCTTTAACTGCAAATATATATATAAGGTTTTGTTAACACAAACCCAGAATTGCTTCCCAAAATAACACATGTTAAAAGCTGTTCATGAAAATCAGTAAAAATATGACAACAATTGCACATTGCATATCAACTGGTTTTAATGACTTCTCTTCTCACCCTTTAGGCTGAAATTGCATCAGTAATATATACTTTTCTGGTTCTCCTAGCTGTCCCAAGTATTTTCTGTATTAATTGTCTTTACAGTGCTCATTCAGTTCTTCCACAGCTTCCATGTTAGAGAAGAAAAGCAGAAATACGAGAGACTTACTAGTTTTTTTCTAGACTATCATCTGTGGTACTTCAAAGTCACCAGGCACGTTTAAACTGTTAATGGAAAACAGCAGTGATCCAGAGAGTGGTATGCTCCAGGAGCTTCCAGATCCTTCAATTTTTAAACTTAGAGTCGTATATCTGTCTAATAGCCCCACTCCATTCAGTTATACTGAAAGGAACATTTCCATCAAAGATTTGGGCACAAATCAATATCAACTTAACCTAGACCAACTTGTAACACCAACAGAAAAGTTGAAAAATCACTTTGAGATGTTTTAAATACTTCAAAAGCAGACAGACAAGATCTGTTGGGGCTATCTATCACAACAAGTAGAGAAGGCACACTCAGGAATGTTAAGGACATAAAAAGAAAAGTTACACATTACTCCTAAGAGCTCAGAATTATGGGGAGATTCCCCATACATATACTGAGGAAGACAGAAGAACTAGATGAGTTTGGGGTCCTTCTATAAGGAAAAAAAATTATTAAATCAAATTATTAAATTAGATGTATAATAACAGCATCCATAAAAGAGCTCAGAGGGAATTCACACAGCATTTGCAAGACTACATACTAAGGTATGCAACCTATTGTTGTGCCAGGGGACTGCTGGGCTTGCCAGAGTAACCCTTGTCTACCAAAAGGTATTTTCAGGGGATTCCAGGAACTACCAACAGATGAGTGGGATTTCCATTTCTAGTAAGATGGAGAGTCCACATTGAAACATACAGTTACCAGGCCTACACATTAAAAGTCTGATTTGAAAGAGATAGTCTGGCTTTCTACAAAGGGAAATCCTGGCCCAGCAGCCTGACAGAGTTCTCGAAGAGGGTCAATAACTACATGGACATCCAACAAATGTAACATATCTGGATTTTCAAGAAGCCTTTAACAAGATTTCACAACACAACTTGCTACAGAAACTGAGCTGCCATATGATTTGGGATCCTTCCATAAATTAAAAAGTTGATTAAGACAGAGGAAGCAAAGGAAGAGCTTAATTCTCCCTTTTCAGGGCAGAGACGAGTTCATCCTGGAGTCCTCCAGGCATCGGTGCTGTGATTTACTCATTTTATTCACCATTCATTACAGAAAAGGAAGTCCACTGTCAGATCTCCAAGTCTACTGAAAACACTAAGCTTTTCCAGGTAGACAGATGCTGTAACAGTGGTGAATACCACACTAGCTGAGTGTGTGAGCATCAGATGGTAGATGAGCTTCAGGGTCAACTGGTGCAAGGTTGTAAACAAAAGGAAAAAAAATATCTGAAGCATGCCTACATGATGCTGAACTCTAAACTAGCAGACAACTCTGGATCCTGGGGTCACCACAAAGCGTTCTCTGAAATCTTTCAATCAGCGTATAGTGGCAGACAAAAGCCAACACATTGGGCATTATTAGAAAGGATACAAGGAAAACAAAACAGAAGCCTATATCGCAGACAGTTCAGATCTCCATGTCAAAATGCAGTTTGAGCAGCTGCCTCACAACAAAAAGCTAGAAAGGTCTGGAAACTTTCATTTTAAAGACCAAAAAGCTGAAGGGGATATAATCATTTTTCAAAAACCATGAAGATGCTGTAGACTGTAAAGGCAAAGCTGTTACAATCAAATCCTGCCATACTGAAAGTAGGAGGCACTTAATAGAAGATTTTAGAAGTATTACACAGCAGACTGAACTTCTGGCACTTGCTTCTGTCAGGCTGTGAAGGCAGGGTCTAATGACAGGTTCAGAAGGTGTTTGGACAAACTCAAGTACTACAGATTCATAAATGGGTATTAAATAGGACTAGGTAGGGAAGTTTCCTCTGATGCCTGTAACATTATCCTGGATGCTAAGCAAATTGAGGGAACAGAAAGCAAACAGTGAGCAGGATCTCAGGATAAATAACTTCTCCTTTTGTCACTAGGCAAGAGAAAATGGGCTAGCCAGACCACAAGTCTGACTCAGCAGGCCATAGCTTAGGTTCTCATTTCACAGAATCACAGAATGATAGGGGTTGGAAGGGACCTCTGAAGATCATCTATTCCAACCCCCTTGCCAGAGCAGCTTCACCTAAAGCAGGTTGCACTGGATGGCACCCAGGTGGGTTTTGAATGTCTCAAGAGATGAAGACTCTACTACCTTTCTGGACAGCCTGTTCCAGTGCTCTGCCACCCTCAAAGTGAAGTTCCTCCTCATGTTTTGATGGAGCTTCCTATGCTCAAGTTTGTGCCCATTACCTCTTCTTCTATCACTGTGCACCACTGAAAAGAGTCTGGCTCCATCATCCTGACAAACAGCCTTTAAGTATTTATAAGCATTGATAAGATCCCTCCTCAGACTTCTCTAGGTTAAAAAACCTCAAGTCTCTCAGTCTTTCTTCATAAGAGAGATGTTCTAGTCCCCTAATCATCTTAGCAGCCGTTCACTGTACACACTCCAGAAGTTCCCTGTCCTTCTTGAGCTGGGAAGCCCAGAACTGGACACAATACTCTAGATGAGGCCTCACCAGCGCAGAGTAGATGGGGAGGAGAACCTCCCTCGGCCTGCTTGCCACAATCTTCTTGACGCACTCTAGGATATCACTGGCCTTCTTGGCCACAAGGGCACAATTCTGGCTCATTCATGGTCAACCTGTTGTCCACCAGGACTCCCAGAATTTTTCCACAGAGCTGCTTTCCAGTAGGTCATCCCCTAATCTACACTGATACACAGGGTTATTCCTCCCTAGGTGCAGTACCTTACACTTGCCCTTGTTGCATTTCATAAAGTTCCTCTCTACCCAACTCTCCAGCCTGTCCAGGTCTCGCTGAATGGTGGCACAGCCTTCTGGTGTGTCAGCCACCCCTCCCAGTTCTGTATCATCAGCAAACTCACTGAGAGTATGCTCTATCCCTTCATCTAGGTCATTGATAAATATATTGAACAAGACTGGTCCCAGTACTGACTGCTGGGGAACACCACTTTTTATGGACCTCCAACTAGACTCTGTGCCACTGACCACAAACCTCTGAGCTCCATCTTTCAGCCAGTTTTCTACCCACCCCAGTGTCCATTCATCTAACCTACACTTCCCAAGCTTGTCTATGAGGATGTTGTGGTGTCGAAATCCTTGCTGAAGTTAAGGTAGACAACATCCACTGCTCTCCCCTCATCTATCCAGCCAGTCATTCCCTCATAGAAGGCTATTAGGTTAGTATGACATGACTTCCCTTTAGTAAATCTATGCTACTTCTGATAACTCTCTTTTCCTTCACATGCTTTGAGATGACACCCATTTCTATGGAGCAGAAGTCAAATCACTGCAGTAAAAAGGCACTCCTCTCCCTTTTTACCTTAGGTGCACAGCTGCACCTGTTCAGCATAGAAGTGCAATTCCAGCATGTAATCATGCAATTAGTTTGCATGATGGGAAAGCAAAGCTCACTTCTTAATGCATATTCATGTTTACATTAATTCCAAGTTTTTGCAATAAGCTTGTAGATTATCAAATGAATTTTGAAATCCACTGCATTTTTTACTTGCCTCCCAAGTTTCTCCTAGAAATGCTGGCTCTGCTGTTGTTAGATAGGGAACACTGACTTGAGTAATCAAACCTGGCAATGAACATTAAGTTACTATTGAAAAACCAAAAAAGCATTTAAATTATTTAAACTCCTAGATATAAGGCCAAGTAGCTTGATTGCTGAAAATGTCTATTCAGCAGTCACAGACAAGAAAAAAAAAGCACCAAATTATTCATAGGAGTCTTCTCTTGGGACTGAGTGGGGAGAAACAATAAAACCCAAACAAACCAAAACATAGAATCACAGAATCACTGAATGTTAGGGCTTGGAAGGGACCTCGAAAGATCAAGTCCAACACTTCTGCCAGAGCAGGATCACCTAGACTAGGTCACACAGGAACTCATCCAGGTGGGTCTTGAATGACAGGCCAATCCACAGAACTAGATAAAGACCAGTTTATTCAAACAATTCACAAGCTTGTGTTAACAAGAAAATTTTAACACATGCCCCTTTCAGCAGATGTCCTGGGAAACATATTCCATCTCCCTTTAGAAAGCTGGGAATTGGTTTTTTTTAGTTATCTGGGGGTTTTTTTTGATAGCTGCAATACTTTTATAGATTTAATCTTTCATACTGTTCTCTTTCTCATATTATACTACAGAACTCTCCTGAAAACTTACCTGCTTGATATTCTCAGGATTTTCCTATTTGTTTGCTTTAAGACCTGGTACTCTCCTCCTGAACCTAAACTGCTGTAAAATTTCAGACAATCAACTTGCAGGTTGTTGGTGGTTCAGGAGGTGGTTCCTCCACTAAATGACATGCCTAACATTTATCTTGCCTGAATGAAAACAACAGAAGTTAAATACAGACTTGTTTCTAAGTCTACATGTCAAGGAGTCAAAAAATAATCAGGCAGTTGGCAATAGCAGGAGTAACCATTACCATTCTTGACAATTTACATAACGCTTACATGCCTTTAAATGAAGTAAATTTCCAAATACTCACTCACTTTGTATTTTAAATGGCTACAGACATCCTAAGTGACAATGGTATAAGTAAAGATTCCTTAGAATGAAATTACTTATTTAACTATATTCTAAATACTGATTTGTATGAAGATTAATGTTTTTCCTTCATCATTTGCCTACAGTCTTTCTCTCCTTTTGCACAGTGACATTTTCTTTCTGATCTACAAAGGCTAATCAGATTCCCTCTGACACTTTCAAATCCTGAGAAGCCCTTCCACTGGTTGGAAAGTGTATCAACCCTAATAAAGTCATTGGTTTCCTTTCATTATAAGGAATGAAAAAACAGTACACAGCTGAATGACTGTGGTCACCACTAATTGAATACTTGTGCCAGTGATGAAGACCAATACTCATTCATGTCTTGTGAATAACCAACCCTTAAAGGCAAGTGAGGAACAGCTGAAAACAGAGCAAAGTTTCTTCAGAATGCAATGCATTACACCAATAAAAACTACACTATGCGAAAATTTGTGGATCCATTATCTCATCTATCTCATTTCTTTTAATCTCTTGTTTTTCTTTATGAACAAAAGTTCTTCGGAAAAGATTAGATATGTAAAGCACAAGAAAAGAACCAAAATAATAATCTATGTGCTTTTCAGAATTCTTGCATATCCAGCTGAGCAACAGCAAGATGTCATGAAGCCAACCAAACATCCTTAACTCTCCCAGTCTCTGGGAGAAATGCTGCAGAGTTGCAGAGAAACATATGTCATAATAGTTTTCAGCAAATACAATTCAGTTGAAAATAAGTTGGCAATAAAACAGTTCAATACTTCTGTGAAATCTTTTCTGACACAGTATTAGGGACAGGAATACAGACAGCAGACGTGAGTAACCAGCCCTCTTAATGGCTATTGATACAGGGTGTTGGTAATGCAAAAGTTTGGTTCAAATAGCAGTTAGGGAATCCAAGAGCATGTCCTGGGACTAGGTGTAGCATTTAGCCAAAAATGCTAGTTAAGGCCTTTCAGAAAGCGGAATGCTAACCCATCTCCAGCATACCTCAAATACATTCATTCATAGTGCTTTTTTCATGGCTTCTCCATTTTGCATTCAGACAAGGCATAAGAGAACTGCTAAATAACAGCCACCTGTAATGGTGTGTAAACCACAATTAATAAGGAAATTTAATTATAATTATTTCTAGAGATAAAATTACTATTGGCTGCAAATAGTTTTTTAAACACCACACAACTGCGAACAGTTTTGCTAGGTACATCACAGACCTTAAAAAGCATCTACAAAAACTGTTTCCACTCAAAAGCTGTAGAAAGGTTAATAGGTTTAGCTGGCTTTTGGGCTACATTGTATTGAGAGCTATTTAAAAAAGCAAAGTGTGCTGCTGAAATATATTCAATGCATCCTGCTACATCCTAAAACATATGCTTTAGAAGTTGAGGAGTACTGAGATAGATTTAGAGCTCTAAGGTATAGTCTGACAAACATATTCACAGATGAAAGAAAAATAAATAATTAAAAAAATAGTTTAAGTGCTAATAGTCCATTAAGCTATGACATCCCATTAAAGCATGTGTGGCAAACGGACCCACCATTTTAAAAATGTCTTTTTAAGTCAGCTTAAACTACGACTCCCATGAATCATCA
>JAVSBS010004376.1:0-15537 GCA_033124195.1 Coracias cyanogaster | reverse complement strand
GACTTCTGAGGGGATGTTGCTGAGTTCAGCGTTGGCCTGTGAGATCAGGCAACTGATGGCAGCATAAAATGATGATGATGGCTGAACCAGCACAACAGCGATGTATTTCCCTACCTTCTCCCTCAACATGGCAAATACAGCGAAAGCCGGCAGGTAACCCCCAGAATTTGATGCTGAGCAAGGGATTAAATAGCATTAAATAACATAACCTGTCTCTGGCTGAATTGGATGAGACAGTGGGTTTTCTACTACCTTTCTCAATACTTACATGCAAATCCAAACCAGCAAGAACACAGTTTTTTCACGTAACTGATCAGCTGAACCTGTGCCCCATTGCAGCACAGGGACAGAGCATCCCCTGGTGCACTGCTGACATCTCCCAGCGGGCTCAGGCCACGCTGGTCACCACAGACACCCAAGAGTGGCTTCTTGGTCCAGATGTTGGAGGTTGAGGGGTTTTCCTTTTTTTAATTAACAAACTGCATTGATTTTTTTTTTTCCCCACCTAGCATAGTAATGGAATAAGAGTGCAAAATACAAGGCGAAACAAATTCAGCTGTAAAATATGAAGATAGACAAGTTGTGCTGTACAAAAGAGGTCAGACACTTGCGGGATTGAAATCAATAGTAGCTGCACTCAGTGCAGCAGCATGGACAAGCCAAAACCAACCCCTGCCTGTTCTTATTTCCGTGGAGCACATCGATTCCTCCCTTAATATCTGTCACACTCATTTTCAGTAGCGTGAACTGACATCTATAAACACTGGCCAAAGCACATAAAACAGTGGTTTACATTTATTTGAATGAATTACTCTCTGGGAGGGGCAAATTGCTGAGCCCAGCGCTGCTCTGGAGGGGAATAAGATGGTCACTGAAATGGTTGTTTTTCTGGCAGTGACTTCTTGGTTGCAATAAAACAGTGTTAACAAGGAGATTGTTACTGGAGTCATGAACAGTGAATTTAAGTGTGCTAAAGGCGGAAAATACCTAAAATCTTTCAAGAGTTCAGCCTAGAACTGCTGAGCAATGTAAAAGGCTCAGTGCAACACATTTTAATTGGATTTTTTTCTTGTCTATCATGTTTTCAGAGATAGCCATCACAGTGTACACCAGTACCCCTGGCAACCAGCACCAAGGTGAACACAACAGGGTTATGGAATCATAGAATCATTAAGGTTGGAAAAGACCTCGAAGATAAACCAAGTCCCACTGTCAATGCAACACTACCATGACCACTTAAACCATGTTCTGAAGTGCCACGTCTACACATTCTTTGAACATCTCGAAGACAATACTTGCAAATTTAAGCTGAATTTCATTTGGATGGTTTTCTCGGCTTTTTAAATGTTTTTTTTTCATGAATGCTACTCCAAGAACATGTTAAATCTTAATTTCAGATCTAGTGTCAAGATCTTTTTTTAATTTGTCACACAATTGACAAGGCTTATTTTGTGGCTGAATCAAAGTTGTTCTGAACAAAATCAGTTCACATACAAGGTTACAATCAAGGATTAAAACATAGCTAGTCTGGGGCTTCCCAGTAATGCAGTTAATTCCAAGCTCTCCTCCATTTCCCTTCAAAAATTACAAATTAAAAGAAAAAATGCCCATAGAGTTTCTCAAAAGCATAGAGCCAGACACATTGCAAAATTCCTGCTGCATGTTTTATTTCAGGTTAAGAAAATACAGTAGAGTCTTTTCTTAATCTGAAATAAAGCATGCAGCAGGTGAGAGGGAAGCACAGTGGTGGGGGTCACAGCGTGCCCCCGTTGGAGGGACCCCCATTTTCACAGACCCACAGGACCATCCCTTTCCTTCCCCCCCCGGCCTCCACCAAGTCTGGCAGTGCTGTGAGTCCTGCCCAGTTTTCTGTAGCCAGCCCCAGAGCAATGTTTGCCTTGATGCTGTCGTAATACCTCAGTCCCTCAGAATGCTCCTAGTATTAAAAATGAACTGACTTTGTAAAATACTGGAAGTTTAGGAATAGTATCACTTCTTAGGTACTAGGTGCCAAAATGTCATTCATATTGAGGAAGTGTGCACATGAAAATCACAGAATCACAGAATGGTAGGTGTTGGAAGGGACCTCTGGAGAACATCTAGTCCCACCTCCCTGCCAAAGCAGGTTCACCTAGAACAGGTTGCACAGGAATTCTTCAGGTGGGTTTTGAAAGTCTCCAGAGAAGAGACTCCACAACCTCTCTGGGCAGCCTGTTCCAGTGCTCCATCACCCTCACAGTAAATAAGTTTCTGTCCTTATGTTTAGGTGGAAAATGAGTATGTTCAGTGAAGCAGCAGCTGATTTACAAGCTTTTCTATAAAAAAACTAATTTTCTTCTGTACATTCTGTACCTGCATTATAACATTGGGTTTCTCATTTGACCTCTATAGAAATAACTTGATTTTTCTGTTTGGAAATCATCAGGTTTGGTGTCTGCTGTTCCACTGGTTATAGTTTTTCCTGCTTTAGAGGCGCACCAGGAGGCTCAAATATTTAAATGCAATTTTTGTGTACACTACAGTTCCATCTCCCATATCAGGTACATTTTTTTATTACTCTAAAGTAAACTAAATTTTTCCAGAGATCTATTAGCAATGCTAGTCACAGAATAATTCAGTTATGCTTAATGTGGTTTTCATTCTTAGTTAAATAAAATTGATGAGAAAGCAATTCCTGCAGGTAATTTAACTTTTTCCCGGTATTTCATTTTTTTGGTGAAAAAAAATTAAGAGTTCTGCTCAGGTTTTACAAATTTCCCAGCAGCTGCCGGCTGCCCCAGACATCAGCTGAGCAAGGAGCCGTGTTTGAGGGTGACTGTGCTGGGTGGCAGCACACCGGCGCTCACCCCACCGACAGCTCTGATCATACCAACATCAGCAGGACTTTTTCCCCTCTCTGTTAACCTGAATGAGAAGATGCATGAGAGCGATCAAATCTTTACATCTCCCCTAACACAGTCTGAATCCCATGTGGTGTGATCCAAGTAAAGCAGCGTTCAGACACTGTAGGAGTTGATCCTCACTTTGCTCGCTGGGACGAGGACCAGAGGGAAATGTGCAACCTGCACCATCGCTACAAAGCTACTGAGTGTCTGACATCATCCCTGAGGCTCTTTGCCCTCTTGGCTAAAGCCAACGTGAGCATCTCCAGCACCTGCACTGGCTCAGGTTTCGCCTCTGCATCCAGGTCACCCACTTCTTTAAAGTGGTGGGAACAGCCATGTCTCAGCTGATTAAAGGAAGGATCTCAGTTTCAAATAAGAACATATCAGGCAGGAGAAACACATTTGTGTGTGACGGAAGTCCTCCCAGAAAGAGGTGCTGAAATTCTGCAACAGGAAATACAAATCACTTTGCCATTCCACTTAATGTGCAGGAATATTTTTCAGTGTTCCTTGCAGTATCGTGAATAAGTTGGGGATAATCTCGTTTGTTCATAGCTTTTGTCAAGATAGCACTTAAGTGGGATTGGTGCTTTTCTCTACCCGGGCATTTGTAATTCAGTTCTGGTCCCTTGGAAATGTTCTTCATTGCGTCCTCCAGCTGTGCAGCCACATCTCCCCTGGGGAGATGCTGGGCAGCCCCTTCCCACCCTCCATGTTCACAGGGGCAGGCATCCTGCTCCACTGGAGGCAGAGGTTAGCCAGAGGAAGGACCAGAGTACAAGATGCTTTTAAATCAGTCAGAAGAGGATTCTGTGTTAGAGTGGCGAAAATACAGGAAAGTCAAGAAGGGAAGCTGATGCATTATCCATTAGGCAGCCAGGACACTTCTCCTCATCTCTCCTACAGCATTCAACAAAACGGGTACCTGTCTGCTGCGCCTGCCCTGCTATCATTTTTAGTGGCTCTGCTTCTCTCCAGACAAAATGTTAGAGAGAGAGATCAATATAAGCTGCACCTTAGAGGATAATGTCCACACAGCTGCACAAAGAAAAAAGTGATGCTTCCGTTCCTGTCAAGCTTCCTACCCACCACAAGTTTTTGTGCATCCTACCTTGTTGTTGAAGGCAGGAGCGACAGCTCACGCTGCAGCGGGCCACAGAGGCCATGCAAGAAGTCTTGACAAGCAGGAGCTGAGACACCAGACACTGACAGGCAATGAAAAGCAGCACCAGATAGTTTCCCCATGCACAGATCTGGTAGAAACCTGTCTCCAGGATGATTATCTGTAAAGCTACCCTGCTTAACCCAAAGCAGAGAGTCCTTTGGAAACTCCAGTTCCCTTCATGTATCATTACACACACTGCTCGGCGTATGAAATACAAAGCAATTTATTTTAAGCTCCAGTTTGTACCTCAGGGTATCTGAATATTAAAAATTCATGGTTCAATTCATAACAGTTGCTCATGATTTGTGTGGGTTTTCTGTAGGGTTTACCTTCTAAGGAGAGCTGAATGCACACTTGATGGCAGGAGCGCTGGCGTTCGGCCTGCAGCACCCTCGAGCAAGAGCCCAGCCACCGGCGAGCTAACCTATATAAATACGTAGGACTTGCTCTACCGGCTTGTGCTCCAAAATGCACCGTTTGGATTTTTTAAAGGCAAAACCCTCCAAAAGGCCTAAACGCAACTGTCCAACAGCCCCTGAGTAGCTTCTGTTTAAATATGGCTCATTATTTCACAAGTGACACCTCCTCTTCCAGATTTAAATACCAAGCCAGTGAGAGCCACAGCCCTTTAAGAGACTCAAGAATTAGTCAACTGATCTCGCATTCTATATATGAGATATTAACTCCACATTACATCTTTATGAAGTATTGTATACCTGAATTATAAATTACAGAAGCCTGGACTGTAAAGATACCAAGCAGAAAATAAGTTTAACCAATCAAAAGTTCAACCACAAACTGTGAAAACGTTATTTCTTGCACAGTCGAACACCCTGTTAATATAAGACATAAAACAAAACATGAAGCAGTGCAGAGAGAAAACAAAGCTGGCTTGTAACAGGATTTTGCCTTTCATAGCAAATTCTACAAGCTTAAATACATTTTCCATATTAAAAATGGACAAAATAATCTCTGTAACTTGTCCCTAAATTATTTTTTTTTAAATTGAAATGCTTTGCTGCAATTTTTTCATCCTTATAGGAAATGTGCATTTCATCATAACACCTTTCATAAAACAATTCTACTTCAACATAAGCAAAATACTTTTTTTTTCTCTTTCTAGAATGATATATTGCTAAGAAGTATGTCTTCAGGAAATATCCTGGGTTTCACAAACCAGGATTTCTTGATGGGACTGCAATTTAGAGGAAAATTACTGGTCAGGTCAGTTCTGGCAAACAGCTTTGGGATGTCTCAGATCCCTCACGCAGATAAAGCCCCTTGGGCGCGCAGGGAAATCCCAAATTCCAAGCCAGGGTGCTGGTGGGAAAATATTGCAATGAAAATAGCAGTAGTTAAGAATGCAAAGGAAGAGCCATCACACTAAGAACTTCTATTTGAGAGAGAGACAGATGAAAAATTTAGCAGCCGCATGTTTTATTTAGGGAGTTCAGCTCAGTGATCTGAGGACACTGGAAGACAACTGCTCTCCTTGCTCCAGTAGTGCACACCACCCTCTGCTCAGAGGGACCCCAAGAAGACGTTCATCCAGTGAAATGCAAATTACATAAATTGAGGTTTTCACAACGCTCTCCTTAGTGGCAAGTCTTATCCCAAACTCAAGATTTTAAGCTCTCACCTACCTAGAGCTTCTTCCTACTTGTGTCACTTGGGTCAAAAACGCCAAGGGAAGTGATGGAAATTTGTGGTCTTTTAAACTCCAGCTGTTAATCATTCATGGTTTATAAATGTCCTGCAGCCACTGACTCTTCACAAACATTATTTTTTTGACATCACTTTCTTTTAAACGTATCTGTTAACATCAAATGTCCCTTGGTGAGCTCTTAAGAGTGTTTTATAGAGAAATAATCCCCGTATATATATTTTTAGCAGCCACTTGATTAAACTGCTACAACATCATTTTTCACTTCTCCCATTTATTGTGCAACCAATTACTTTTGGATCCCTGCAAAGATAAGATAGATAGCTCTTGGTTTCTCTTTCAAGTCTCCATTACACATGCATACAAATACACAGACACAAACTGGTTTCACACCCCTACCCCAAACCTGGAGGACAGGTTTCCTGCTCCCAAGGCTTGGACAAAGTTCCCTAATACTTTTCCTCAGCCAACAGACCTATCAAATAGGGACAACATTCCTCAAGTGTTTTAAGGATATACATTTATTTACATATTTAGGAGGGCTGAAGGTGACAATGTCACAAGTTGAAATCCTCTTTGATGCAGTGCATGTGTTTCCCACCATCAAAACCAGTTCACCAGCAGCCCAGATACCTTCACATGACGCTGATTTCTCCTCCCTCCTGGATTTTCACAAGCAGAGCTCTGTGGTACACTCACCGCAGAGCATCAAGAGCATGTTGTCTCTTGCTTGACTTTGTTCATAGCAGGAAAAAGATTGGGCCACAACATCAATTTCTTTCAGTAGTTCTTTGTAGCATGCTGCAACATTTCATTAACACTCCTTGCCACATAAAGAAGCAGTGATGTATATATCAGAGAAGTTTTACTGCTGTTTAAAATTGCCTCCTCTCATCTACTAACTGTAATAGTTTGTTGAACATCTTAGAAAAATCTCTAGGACAAACATTCACTCATCAGAGTGTTGTATTAAAATATTTGCAGCAATTTCATAAACCCTCCTTCTAGCACAAGAATGAGTTTCTGAACCAATGCTGTCCCTGTAAGTAAACACTTCTCAAAAGACAAGAGTTTTGACAGTATCTAGTAGAATTAGTTTAGCATGACTGAAAGTTTTCCTCAGTGCTCATAAAGCCCAAATTTACTCATTAGTGGGTTTGTGTGTCCTCTAATCCTTTGACAGTCTCCACTGTAAGAAGTTACTAGCATGACTTCAAACAGTATCCTTCATCTCAGCAAGCTTTGAAGATTTTCAGCAGCTGCACACAGTTAAATCCACCTCTCTCAATATATGGTGACAGATACTGTCTTTCATTTGGGAGGAAGAGGGGAGGGACAACTCAACAAGTCTGAGCATAAATCTTCTAATCTATGCCAGTGTAATGCCAGGGTTATTCATGATTTCAAAAGCCAGTTCCTTTTATCATCAGAAAGACTGATAAGGTAAAAAAAAACAATCTCTGTGCTATGAGACTTCTTGAGGTCACTTGCCAAAAATCACTCACAATAATATACCTGCAGAACAATAATGCAGTTTACAAATCTTCGTTCACTGGTGTCACCTGATCTGAGACCCAGCTGGACTCACATCACAGTTTATGCCTGAATAAATACCCAAATAAAGAAGTCTTTCATACTTCATTTATTTGTAAATGCTCCATGACCGTGGACTTGCAATAACCCAAACAAAAGTAGATTGAGCAGATCCTAGCAGAGAGCAGGGACTATCTGGGGAGGTTTTGAATGGCTTCAAGGGCTGATGCAACACCTGGAGAACAGGAAGGCACTGCACAGGCCTCTCACTTGGTGATTTTTATTTTTTTTTTTTAATATCAATGGGACAACCCAAGGAGGCTCTGTGTTTGAGTTCAGCACTTGAAATATTCAAGGAAGTAGAAGCACAGAGCTTTTTATATGAAAAGCATATGGTAGAAAGACAAGATGATACAGCAGAGGTTTCACATCTGCAAGATCTTTAACAAGATGGAGCAAAATTTTCCCAATATTTTACACAGCTTCATGTAGAACTGATGGCTCTGAGAAGCCTGTGTTAAGAAGCCAACCAAGCAAGGCTGCCCTGGTTTTGACTACAGGTCCATATAGCTCCATTCCTCATCTCTAACAGAGACCCCTGGATATATCCATAGAAGTTTGGAAAAACAGGACCAGCACATGGTATTACCTCACTGCTTCCCAGCAACGTACAGCTGAGAGTTTACCTCACCCAGAGGCTGAGCTTTTGTGCTTAAATTAATACACGGGAATCACTTAGCCCAGTGTGTTTCTGAAACCTTTGCTTCTACAGTCAGTGAGTTTAACATCATTTCTGGGAGTAATTATAAAGCTGTGAACAAGGAAAAAAACCAGTCCAAAATGATCATTTGTAGATGTCTCAGTGATGATGCTGTAAAAGCTAGACTTCATTTAGAGGAACTAGAACAAGCACCCCAGTGCGTGTGGCCAACAAGAGCTCCTCACATTAGTCATAGGCCGAAGCACACTGCAACCAGTCATTCCTTAAGCAAAAAGGACTCGAAACAAATGACTGCAATTACTTTCCTAAGTCCAAAGCTACGTGTCCTCAGCATCACCCAGATTCCAACCCAGCACTGTACAGGTCCAAATCCCAAGATGTTTCTGAGCCAATATTGCTCCTATGCTCCCTGGCAATAAATACAGTTCTGCTGGCACTTCCAGAACTTACCTGCTAAAAAGCAAGACAAAATAAAATATTGAAGACACTTATGAAATATCAGTGCCATTAAGTTGTACACCCCAAACTCTGTTTTCTGGACCCCCAGGAGCCTGCAAATAACAGTTCATGAAAGTAGGACGTACATCTTGAAAAACGCTATTTTTCAGGCTTCCTGTTGAGGTGTATAGTTTAGCCCAGAAACTTACATATAAAGAAGGGTTTAGGGATTTTAAAAAGTAGATTATGAGCAGAATGTTTTGTTTTTTGAAAACAGCCATCACTGAGTCAAGCTCAATATGAGATTTTTATTCTTTAAAACCAAATTGTTGAATATGCTCTGCACTCTAGGAGTTTACTTTCTTGTACAACTGTAAAAAAATGTAGCTGATAGGCATGCTCTTGGTTTCTCTAGGGCTAACACAGGAGTTACACCAGCTCTCCTAAGGAAACAACCACTGAAAGCAATATAATTTACATACAGTGCACTTGTCCTGTTGATGACCTATATGAAAAAAATCCTGACAAGGACAAACTGACGCATAGCGCATGAGTAAGGGTAAGAGATTGTGTACTGCTCGTAAAGCCTGAGAAGGAAGAGAAAGCAAAGGCAGTTTAAACAAAACTGCAACAAAAAAAGAGATGCATTTCCAGGGCAGATCATACATTCTTCTGCACTAAAAGGGAGCATTTGAAGCAAATTTACTTCAGATCAGCTTAAAATTATTTTTTCAAATGGGCACCTAATGTCCTATTGAATTGTATTATGGGCAGATAGAGAGGTGAAGAGCACACACAAGATTAAGGAAGTGTCTGGAAACAGCCTCATGGTATGTTTTATTAACATACCTTGTATAGTAAAGCACATAATTAGGTTAGGCTTAGCAACTTGGGGCTTACTAGAGCTGTTCTTAACTTTCTAAATGTGAAAGAAAAATTTAGCGTCAGGACACAGAAAGCCAGGTAACGGTACTGGAAGGACAAGTACCTTCACCGACTACAGCAGGTACAAATCAAGGAAAAAGGTATGAGGTGATTGGTCAGGTTCAGAGCCCCCACAAAACAGTGGCCATCACCTTCCTGCAAGAATGTGACGAAAAATTCCACTCCATCACCATGACAACTTGTGCCACCTCATTGCCATAGTAACCGGCTGAACATCGTTAGTTTTTAACCATATGAAGGGTGGCCAATATGCCAGCGAGGTGGAACCACCACCTTGGCTGGGTACTCAGCTCTGCCCTGCAGCCAGTCCCACCCCAATCCATCTTTGTGCTTTAATCCAACCTCCTTCCACATCTCCCAGCCGCATGCTGCCAGCCAAGCTCCCTGCCACCACTGGCTCTCCGAACCCAAGTCCATCTCATCGCCAGAGATGGATGTATTTTACTGTTGCTGCCCCCCCCACCCCCCCAAGTGATTTATCAGGCTAAGATTAACTATGAGTAGAAAATTTTCATCTTCCCAATGAGTCACTGAAAATCTGTTCTATTAAAGCAGTGCACCACAGGGTGGCTTTACACGCTGCATTTGCATCCCACGCACGCCGTCGCAATATCAGTTCAAAGGCACCGTCCGGTCCCCTGAAGAGCCACGATTTCAACATCGTCATGGTGAAAGAATGTGTTTACTGCGCACCACCAAAACCCATGCGATCGTCATTTTAATACGCAAGCTCAGGCCAGGCCGCTGCTTCCCTGGCAGAGTTGTCATTGTGTGCGGTGACGTAAAACAGCAGCAGGGGAAACACACACTAATGCTTTTCAGATCACATCAAAGCCCAAAAGTTCATGGCTAGATAATGTCTTTCATCCAGCTATCTTCTAACATGGAAGAAGGAGAAATAAATACAATTATTACTGGGTTTTGAGCCAGTCTGGGGGCAGAAGATGAAGCATCGGTGATGCATGAGCTTGGCCATCAGCATAGAAGGATGTAGGAGCTTCGGAGCAGCGTGTAGCAGGGGTTCAGGGGCAACCTTATGGCCCAGGGGCACCATCTCCACCCAGCTCCTGCACACAGCAAGCCTGCTCCCCTGCCAAGCACTGCAGGTCCACCCTGTGTGAATCAGTCATGCTGAAAGTGTCATGAAATTAGTTTGTTCTCCTCTTGGAGGACAGGTGGGAGAGGGGAGGTCCCTGCCAGTGCTTTGGTGCTTGTGTTCACTCCACTTTACCCCCTGTTCCTCCTCTGCTCCTCGCGGCTTCTCCTGGGGGTTGATGCAGGCTGCAGAATTGGCAGACTCCCTGATCTCAAGACCAAAGGGCAGTGGTGGGGTGGCACAGACACCTGCCTGCAGCCCTTGCACCCAAGCACACCCAGCAGCATCTCAAAGGGCTTGCGATAACCCAAAGCAGCACAACATCATTGGCCCCCAGCACCTGAACCACCCACCCTGGCACTGGCCTCCCAGCCCCTGCCCTGCCCCATCGCTGCACCTTGGCCTCCACGGCTCAGGGTTGGTACACTATAATCATAAATAACCACATGTTAGATGGTTATACCATATACCATACATATGGTTATGCCACATACCATATATATAGTTACATACCACAGTAGCTCTGCCCACGTTAGTCTACCAAACCCCTCTTGTTTTGCATTAGGCTTAAACCCCAGCCTGATGCTGCCTAAATGGACTTGAACAGTCTTTTGTTCACACTGCACTGCCTTGGTAAAAAATAACTCAGTTCTCCCACTGTTTAGGAAGACAAAAAAAGGGAAGAGGAGGAAAGAAAATAAACCTACCCCATCTTTTCTAAAACGTAATGCAATTTTAAATGAATGAGTAGTTTTCAGCAGAAAAATCATCAGAGCTTTTTTGCAGGTTTCTTTGCAGTTCAATGAAAAAGTCCCTCACAAAGAAGATGAAAAACCATCATTTTAGCATTCATATATACATTAAAGTATGAAACTAGGTACCTGCTATTGCTGTTTACAGCTGAAACTGAACGACATAAATCACGTGGATGAGAAGAAAAAGCCAACAAAACTCAAACAAATTTGACTAGAGTAGTAAAACCTATCCCATGTTTATAAATGTGTAGGAGAGTATAAATTATTTCATCCTGGAAATAGACCAAGTCCAAAATGACTTTTCTTTTTGTATTAATACTACCCTCTAGTGGCAGTTTTCCTGCTTTCCTAAAGCAAAAAAAAAATGTAGTCTAACATACTGATCTTATGCATTAAGAAACGGTACCGAAATTGCAAATAGCAATTTGATCACTTGAACTGAATTTAACACCCACACTCTGCAGTCTCTGAATTTCTGCAGCTTTGGAAAAAGCTGCGTCTGATTTGTTTCAAATATAACTTATAAAAATAAGTGCCTAAGAAAATGCTACCATGAAAATCATGAAATAATAAAGTCTCTATAATGCACAGTTGCAGAATAACCTTCCAGATGGATAAGTTCCTCAGTGCTTGGTGAGCAAATTACACTCTGAAGCATGAGCCTTATGCTTTTAATATATTACTATCTTATCAGCCCCCTGAAGACATTTCGGTTGACAGCTTTAGAGATAGAAACGGCAAGAACTTGTGACAGTTCAGTATTTGGACTTGCACCTCCTTTTTGGACATACTACAAGCATCAATAAGGTGGTGGTTATACTGCTTTCTTACAATTGCAGACAGAAACATCTAGAATGAGCCATTTCTAATCTATCAACCATTTCTCATCTAGCAGCCATCATTTTAACAAATCATTACTAGCTGGAGATTGGCCTGAAGCACCTAAGGCATAATTAGCTATTGAAACCCTTATGCGTTCAGAGATGAGTGGATGTGGGGTATCATTTCAGTCTACAGGGATAGCAAGAAAAATTAGATAGTGCCACAAATCCCACTAGGCTTGTCCAAGATTTAGGCCCATCTATTCTTCTACCCAGTAGAGAGTGAGTAATGCACAACTTCAGACCTTTTTCTCCTGCTTTTCTCGCTATGACGTACAGTCAGCAGGTCAGCTGGCCTGAAGCAACCACTGTGTTGGGAAAACTCAGCATATGAAGTTTTGGAGTTCTCCAAGCAAAGCCAGCCTGCATGCTGTATAACTTCAGCGTGGAAATGGTTGACCAACTACATGTAAACATCTTGAATTTGCAGGCAAAATGGTGTAGATAAACTGCTTAGGAGGTCGGGGTGGGGACTTGATTCATTGCACTAATTCCCCACTTCTATAACAATAAGTGAGGAACAGGCTTTTCCCAAAACCTATTAGCCAGTGACAGTTGAAAGTAATTTGCTCTTGCTCTCTCTGGAAAAGGATGCATGAAGAGAAGAGGAAGATAAGTTTTACTCAGCTTACACATCTTGCCTTCAGGAGAGCTCCAGGCACTTTACTCAGAGGTGAGCTCTGAAAAAAGGCTTCCACACCTAGAATGGGACTTAATCAGCTTTTAAAAATAGCTTGGAAAGATTTGCAGCATCAGATTAAAAGCAGTAGGCTAAGCCTGTTAGTGCTCCCAAGCCCTCGCCTCACCCCTCTGACAAGTGCTGGCATCTCTCAGGGTGGGGGCATGGGCCAACTGTACTGCTGGGGTCAAAAGCAGCCTCAGCTCTCCCACAAGTCTAAAGTAGAGCCCTCAGATGAAAAGCATGGTCTCATAACCCAAGTTTTCACTCTTTAAGTCTTGTATGTTCCTGAAGTTTTACCTCCAGTTGACATGGAGTCCCACACGGTCCCAGGTAGTCCTTGGAGAAGCATCACACCCAGTCCCTGAAGAACCCAGCAAGTGCACCGGGAGGACACGTAACCCCAGGCTGCAACTGCCACCCCTGATCCTGCTGAAAGCAGTGTGGTCCTTTCACTATTGTCCGCTCTTCACATAGCAGACCAGTGACAACCGCACACATCCAGAAAATAGATGAGTCTCTCCTCTTCAGGCAGTTTAATCTCTCATACCCCATTTGCCATGAGAATGACCCAGGGCCAGGGAGAAGCAGTCTACTCCTCACCTGGGAGAGCATGGAAATACCTGGAGGTTCTGCTGAGTATCTGTGTAAACATGTGTAGAGGAGGGAGATGTTGCCTTGGATTCCCCAGTCAAAGACAACATTGAACCCGGGTCTGACGTTTTACTAAGTAAATGCTTAAGAGACTATCAGGCTATTCCATACTGTGGGAGACAATGTTTCCTCTGCTTGTATTCCCAGAGGACAAACTCCGGGACAAAATCAAAGACTGGGAATTCAGTCTAACACAGACACCCCCAGCCTCCCTTAGCATCTTTCACTGACCCTCATTTTGCCTCTGACTACTATCTATGAGGACCACATCATCTTCCCTAAAGGAAATGTAAGTCTTGGTTCAAGGTTACACATCCCAGTACAGGATCATGGTGATGCTGGCCCTTTACGGCCCTAACCTGAGGAATTTGACTTGCACACACTAAAAAACTTCTAAGTACTTTTGTAGCAAATGATGCACACACCAGAGAGCCAAAATTTAGTGCCACTAAATATTTAATCTGATCAGCAATGAACTGCACAAAAAAAGCACGACACTGCAGTGCTCTGAAGTTTCAGATGTTAGCTCGTAAGATCACAGCAGCATACCCCAGCTAATAATGGGATACAGCAAAGCTTGTCTTAATCATCCACCCAAAACCAGCTGCTTTGCCAAGATTGTTGGTACCTAAAGATTGACCACCGCCATCCTGGAAAGGAGTGTAGCTATTTTAAAGTAGTCACATAAAACCAGCAGCTGCAACTACAGGCAGGGTCTAGCACAGCTTTTGCAGGATATAAAATTTATATAGATTCCTATGAAATTAGGCCAGCAATGCAGAGGGGCCAACAAAAAAGTTCTGCTCACGATCTGTCTGCATTGCAGTCCTTCTGCGCCTGTTTTCTCCCTGCCCGTCTTCCCCAGAGCTGCCATCTGCCCCAGCCCATCTTGTAGGGACTTGGCTGCTCTTTGGCACTTTGCTATTCTTACCAGTGCCACATACAGCTATAGGGCACAGTCAGGTCCCAGCTTAAGTTGGAGAGCTCTGTTATTCTACTGCAACCCAGCAGCTTCAATGCCAGGCTTGCAGTTAGGAGAGAATTGAACTCAGACAGGCAAACTCTCCCAGAGAAGCTCCATAGCAATTACAAAAATAAGTCAGGGAACGTGTTGAAGGCACGCATGCACAAGAGAGGAAAAGAGGCAGTTCCTGACAGAAAGTGATCAAGTATGTAATTTCATGGCAAAAGAATCCATTACCTTTATCCTCCAAAGGAGACTTTGCCTTTAAATCAGTCCTTCACTAACAGGATAAGGAAATCAAAGTCCAATTGCATCTTGCATTTGACTTCTTCGCGTGCCTGCTCTTTGAAGCATTACACTATTGCTGTCCTTTGCCAGCATCCTCGTTGGCAGAGCCTCTCCTGCTTTTCCCATGAATGGTTCCTGCCTTTGTACAACCACAGCCCAAAGGCCATCCCTGCTGAGCAGCCCAACAGTTGTCCCCATGGGCAGGACACTGAGTTACTGCTCTGGAGGCTCAGGCAGAGCCCAAGCAAATAAGCAGTGCTCCTCAGCTGCATCCACCCAGGGCTGGCTTACATCTCTGGGGGCCTGAAAACATGAATGCTGGAGAAAACAGGGCAGAAACACCACAGTTTCAGCCCAGCTAGTTAGTTTAGTGCCAGCATTTCTGGAAGCAATCACAGAGCTAACTGCAAGCCCACACTGTGAGACACTCAAACTGCAAGATGAGGGGTTGTAGATACTGGGATGAAAAACAGGACTTGAGGAATGAAGTGCAGCATATTGCTGATTTTCCTAAGCAAAGCTTGGTTATGAGATCAGGACCCAGCAGGCTGACCTGCAGCAGCAGGCATTGTAGGCATGTATGCAAGGAAGCCTCAGATGACTGATATCAAACAAAGAACCACCACTAGAGTGTCTCAAAATGCTTGTATATTGAGAAGAGTGGACCAGAGCAACAATTAACTGTGAGAATGCCATAAAGTTATTTCTGCTTATAGCACAGACTTCAAAAAATGTGAATTATACTAACACTGAGTGTTAGTATTCAAATAGGTGCTAGGAATTTATTACTTTCCTGGTTCCACTGGGACAGCGCCATAGTCCTGCTGTGGTCCGCAGGCCATTAGCAGTTTGGAGTCAGCCAGGGCAGCT
>JAVSBS010004374.1:63818-97762 GCA_033124195.1 Coracias cyanogaster | reverse complement strand
TTCTATTTCTGTGGAAGCTGATTTTGCTTAAACAAAGCTGCCAAACTTTTGAAGGTTCCCCAGGTGGCAGAGAGCAAAGGCATTTATTTAACCTTTAGCCCATGACTACAGAAGGGCTGTACGTCTATGGAAATAATCAAAGGGATGTTAAACATTTTACCTTTTTGATTGGAATGTCCAGGTTCCGGTCCATGTCACTTGTACGGACACCTTAGTTGTGTCAAGCTGCTCAAGATGATACCGCAGACCTGGGCTATTAAGTGACTTCTGTTTCCTTCCATGTGACCTTGCTTTGTCTTCAATAAATATTGTGCCTGCCTTCTTTCTTTCTTTCTTTTATTTGTAGGGGTTTACCAAATCCAAGCTTTGATCATCTGACAGAGCCTGTTTACACACCAGAATTTCACAAACTTTCTAGAGGCGAGACCTGGAGCAGTGTGTGTATAACAAAACCATTAAATTTTTCCCTTGGAGACATGCTCATGCTGCTCTGCATAGACCTCATGTTCTTTGTTACACCTGGACAAGAAGCTGAATTGGATTTTGTTTTTCCAACATTTTAACCCATGTTTCTGTATATTTTAAAATTGGTTTTGCATTTCATTTTATCTTGTGCTTGTCATCTTCTTTAAACAACTCATGTTCTTCCAACAGCTTTCAGTCTGATGATTAGTTCTTTGCTTTTTCTTCATTCTGTAAAGAAGGAAGCTGGTTTAGGAGATCAGGACAGCCAAACATAAGGCTTCATTAACAAAATTACCTCTGGCATGTTCTGTCTTCTCACAGGAAACTGCCAAGCCTTACTTGTCCCCTGCATGCATCAGATTTTCTGATCTCTACAACCATTTGGAAACTTATGTCAAGAAAAATACATTGCTTTCCTTTTACGTAGATATTTGTACTTTGGAGCAGTCTGGTGGATGCAAAAGTACCATCCATTTTCTGCACAATCCGTATTTGTAAAACCTTAGTATAATTTTCAGGGATCCTTAGCAAGAAGCAGGCAAACCCTCAACTTTGAAGACAGCTCTTGGAGATAGACTTATGTGCAGGTGATGTGCTGAATTCATTCAGGGTTGCCATGGCAACCCTTTTCTTCTTTATCCAGAAAACAACTGCTTTATCAGCAAGCGTACCCTTTCACAGTACCCTCTGACTTTTGTTCAGGGGTCTCATAGCTATTAGAAGCAATCGATAGGCAGGCCCTGAAAGTAGCAGTGTCATAGGCCCTCTTGCACAGCCTTGCTCACTGATGTTGTTTATCCTTCATCTGTAAATACACCAGTGTTTATTCACTTCTCTATGTTTTTTGGCAAAAGACCATCCCTTCCATACTGCATTGGGGCATATAATTTCCGTTCTGGGTTTCAGCACTATTATTTTATAGCTAGGAGATACAGTTCTCAGTCCTGCTGTTCTTCTGTCCACTCTTTCTGTTCTCAAAGAGTTGTTGGTCTTCTTTTCCAAGAGTCTGTTTTGTTGTGCATAACTTCTCCCCTGCCGCTAGGAGTCATCAAATTGGTTCTGTTTCGAATTACTGGCAATTTTTTAGGGATAAAAAAGAAAATAGGAGGATGGAAACCCAACCAAGATGAAAATGGTGGTACCGACTAATAAACTAATTCCCTTCCAGAAAAGAGGGAGTTATTTCTGTGCATGTAGATGTCATAACAAAGTGATTTGACTCTCCCTGTCTCTCAGAACGTTATCCTTGATTTGCAGTCAGTCGGGATTACTGTGACCATAAGTCTGTCCCATTAAATCATGGGGGTGGTGCATAAGCGGTACCTTACTGGCAGCAGTTTAACAGGTGGTGGATGGCAGCTTAATAAATTAATGTATATATTTTATATATTTCCACATACACAAGTGCATGTGCATATGTTTTATTTCTACATCAAATAAAATATCTTGTCCACAGATGGTTCTTGGGATTAAAAGGATTTGAAATAATAACACATTTCTATTTTCAATGAATAAACCTATTTTGCAGTTATCCCCATCACCAACATCCATCTGTTGAACATTACTTGGGCACTGCCCCACAAGAGAAAAATTACAGGTAAAATGATGTTTAGATTATCATTACATTAATTATGTCATTGTCATTAATTTACGTTATATTTTTATTTCATGCTGTTTATAAAACACTTTATGTAGAGAATCCAAGAAATGATCAAGACTGCATTTCTTGGTAGTACCATGGAAAAGGGTAATTTTAGGAAATACATTTTGTGCTTCTGATTCTTTGAGACTAACATGCAAAGTGATGTTGATATTAGGTCGGATATCTCAATGTTTACGTAATAAATGTAATACCCCATGAACATACCTGACTTGTAATGATCTTCATTGTACAGGCCATGAACTGATGCTTGTGTGCTGTAGGATCCTGAGGCGATGCAGGGCTGGGCTGGGTGGCCAGTCATACCCCAGCCTCCATCGCTTGTGGCCTCTGGGCCCCTAGCCCAAACACCCACTGCTGTTTCAGCAGCAGCCTTTGGGGTTTGCTAGCCTGTGTGGTCTCTGGTCACAGATCTCTGATGGTGCCCACAGAAGCTCCTGTGCTGAGGTTAAGAAAGGTGTGCATGTTTTCTCCTCTGGTGAGACAAAACTCTGATTTAGGAAGAACACAGGAGCTTAAATGCTCATCCAATGACTTTGCAGCCAGCAGTGGAATTAGAAAGGTCAGGCAATAACTTATGTTCAAAAGGAAGACTTCAGTAGAATGGATTTGGTTGATTTAATAGTAAAGAAAAGGTCATGTCTTTTGTTCTTTTATTCTCACATAAATTGATTTTGTAAAGTTGAAGTTGGTTTATCACCGTTTGTGTTCTATGGTTTTGTTATTTCAGTACTGAAGAAAAGGTCAACTTCTTAGTGGGTACCTGATACTCCATGGTCTATTATAACAGCGTTATTTCTGCTGAAGCTGAAGTTCTTTTTCTTTTCTTGCTTTTTTTTGTTTGTTTGTTTCCTTTTTTTCCCCCTTAACTTCACCTGTCCCAAGTCAACCCAGCCACAACTGGGTACTTTGTCATGCGGTCCAGTATGTCAGAGGTGCCTGCATATGATTGTATCTTTGTTTGGTTTGGGTTATAGAAACTGGAATGTCTTGGCTGGGATACGCCATTGAGATTCATGTTGGTTTTTTCATGTTCGCTGTGCAAGAGCTCGAAGAGATTCCCACTTCCTTTCAGGAGTGACTGGCTTTGTCTGTCTCAAAATGGAAGTGTCAGTAGAAGACAGTGACTGAGTGTTGGCATTCTTGCTGTTTCGTTGACCTCTAACTTTTCAACATGAAGCTGCTCCAAGAACTGGAAGCCTTTCTAACCACTCCCATTTTCTGTCTCTCTTTTTTTTTTTTTTTAATACCACCTTTCTCCCTGATTTCTATTAGAGACCTAACTAAGAAAAAGTGAGGGCATCTCAGGAGTGCATCTCACAACCCCATGTAAGCAGAAAAGGACCTGGGCCTGTTGATCAACAGCGGCCTGAACATGAGCCAGGGTGTGCCCAGGTGGCCAAGGAGACCAACAGCATCCTGGCTTGGATCAGAAATAGGGTGGCCAGCAGGACTAGGGCAGGGATTGTCTCCCTGCAGTCAGCACTGGGGAGGCTGCACCTCGAACACTGGGTTCAGTTTTGGGCCCCTCACTACAAGAAGGACATTGAGGGGCTGGAGCGTGTCTAAAGAAGGGGAGCAAGGTTGGTGAAGGGTCTAGAGCACAAGTCTTGTGAGGAGCGGCTGAGGGACCTGGGCTTGTTTAACCTGGAGAAAAGGAGGCTCAGGCGAGACCTTCTCGCTCTCTACAACTACCTGAAAGGAGGTTGAAGCCAGGTGGGGGTTGGTCTCTTCTCCTAATTGACAGTTGGCTTAAGATAAGAGGAAATGGCCTCAAGTTATGCCGGGGAGGTTTAGGTTGGACATCAGGAAACATTTCTTCACTGAAAGGTTTGTCAAGCCCTGGACCAAGCTGCCCAGGGCAGTGGTGGAGACACCATCCCTGGAAGGATTTAAAAGCTGTGTAGATGTGGTGCTGAGGAGCATGGTTTAGTGGTGATCTGTTAGTGCTGGGTTAACGGTTGGACTTGATCTTAAAGGTCTTTTCCAATCTAAATGATTCTGCAATCCTCTGAAAGCATCTGGAAGGACAGAACGTGCTTGGGGCTTGCAAGACTGGTAGTAGTTAAAACCAAAACAAAACCAGAGAAGTCAGAACCCCAGCCAAAAACCTTGTGACCCTTCCTTCTCCTCAAACCTTTGTCTTTTCTCCATGTACTTAGAAAATACTATCTGGAATCACAGAGACCCAATACCAAATGAAACTGTATTACCATTGTCAGTATAATGATATTCTGTAGGATGACAGTTGAGTTCTTATTGAGAAGCTTTTTGATGTAGCATCTGTCTACTCTTAAGAGGATTTTTTGTTATTGTTTTAAAGTCTTTTTTATTGCTTTTGACAAAAAAGGGTAATACCAGCATCTATAAAGATAATGAACAGAGAAGGACATCATGCCAATCTTGAGCACTTCACAAACTGAATAAACCTTTTTTCGCCAGAAAGGTGACTTTGTTTGTTCTTAACGCAAAGTGACTACAATTCCAAGTGCTCTTTAGTTTTAAATGTAGTTCAAAGTATGCAAGTTGGTAAAAAACCCAGAACTATCTAGAGGAAAAGTATTTGCATGCTGGAATTGAAGCTGGTGGTTTCTGCAGGTCTTTGTTTTCCCTTTTTCCTTTTTTTTTCCTCTTCCCCTCCAGTTTATGTACATTTCCACTTGATTTCTTCACAGGCCTGCGGAAAGATAAGAATATCTCTTTACAATCTGCCTTGTGGACCAAGACAGAAAATTAAACCTGTAATAAACAAATGCCAATGAAAATGTCCAGTGCAGGTTGAAATAAAGAGTTCCTTTTTTTCATTTAATTTTCTTGGTAGATACCTTCTGAGGACGTAGGAGATGGTGTATTTTTGCAGGAGAAAGGAGATAGATGTGAGATGTTAGTGCAGCTGGCTCAATACGAGAGTAATTTATAACCCTTATGGTCATGGGAATAATCTGCTAGAACAGAAAGCTATCAGAGCCCCTGCTGGAATGGGCCATCAACTGTGGGCAGCACATTCAACAAACAGAGAGGTCTCTGGTGTGTAGCCGTGGGAGAAACTGATACCGAGCAGCAGGAAAGTGTGTGTGTATTACATTGTCTTCTGCTCCTGACTCTGTGAGTGTGTACCCCCCCTCCATGCGGCATGCCTGCTAACCTCTGATCCAGACTGTCTGCTGGAGGAAATTGGATAGTAGTTCTATTGTAACATCACTAAAGAGCTTCATGAAAGGGAGAGTAATTTATTTGAAGTATCTTTAAAAGCCTTAACCAGGCCTTAACAGTATAGATGTTTGGAATTTTTAATAGAAGTGCTTGATTTTAATACTCTCGGGCATTTCACAACATTTAACCATCATGAAAGAGTCCTTAAAGTGATAAAATGCATTTATACCTATTTTTGCTTTATCACTGTCACTACCATTTCAGATAAAGGTATGAATCTTCCAAATGTCTTCTCTGCAGCTACATCTAACGCATTTTTTTTAGCTTTGTTAATATATAGCAGACACATTTTACTGAGAGCTAAGGTAGTCCTTGGATATTAATTCTTTATTATTAAGGTATACTCTCAATAATGCTGCAGGTAATCAGATATGTTTATTTCCTTATTTCCTCTGGCATACAAAATTTCTAAGTCATGTGCCAGAAAAACTCAATTATGACCTTGTATAACTTCTGAATGAAAAAAAGTAATGGCTAACTCAGTGTCTCAGGGTCTTGGCTTGAAAAATTTATTGTTCTTAGAACTGTTGACTGTTTGTTTCTCTCTTGTGTTGATTCCCAGTAATGTCCTTTTTCATTCACGCAGAAGTGTGATGCTTCTAGGCTGTTTTGCAAGCATCCGCTCTCTGAATCTATCAGAACCAGCATACGGAGCTGATATTGCACAACTGGAGTACAAACTGGTGGCTGGAGAGCGTGGTTTGGACACGAGACTGAAAGGATTCAATCATAAGATACTTTTAAGTACTAACAAAGCATCATCCTTAATAGAGCTCAACAAATGGTATGTTGAACATTATTTTCTACATTAGTCAGAAGCCTGAAATGCACAGGTTTACCTTGCAACTCATTAATTCATAGTTTTACATGGTTTTAAAGACTACAGAGGGATAATGGTTTTGCCTGTAATAACGAGCCATGTGCGTTTTTTGCCGACTCCCTCAAAAGCCGTACAGTTAGTGAAGTGAAGGCTTATGGGTTGGGGTGGAGATTTTTATGGTATGAGTTGTAAAAAGAATGAGTGTGAAGTAAAGAGGGCTGAATACAAAGCAATTGGTCTTTGGCTCAGGCAGTGCTTTTTTGCATGGAGTAAGAAAGAAAACCAAATGCAAGTGTTTAAAAATACTGAGGTCTGATGTGAAATCTATGATGTGACTCTTCTACTAAAGAAATAGTATTTTATTTACAGCCAGCTCATCACTGACTGACTGACTGGTTTCAGTTTTACTCCAGCAGCCTTTGAGATGATTAAAGAGTAACTAAAAAAGACTTTACTTCAACGTGCTTGTCAAATCAGAGGTGTTAGCCAAATGAGTGTCAGTGGGGAAAGGCTTAATTTTAGGGTAGTGGTAGAAAAGAAGGCAGTCATCTTTGTTCTTTCTGTGTTGTCATAGTAGCACGAAGTAGTGGCTTGAGGAGTTGCCTGTCTTTTTATCAGAAATTACCATGCGGTTCTTCGCAGGCTCAGGTTGAATCTAATGAATACCAGCACAAAAATTACATGTGAGCACAATTTACAAACTGCCAAATATTTTTGCTTCGTACTAAGTACTAATGATCAGGTGCCAAAGGCTGACATGAATTCACATCTAAAAAGTTATCCTGTGCATTTTTTGCTTTTAGTTGCTTGCATTTCTTCTGCCAGCAGCACCTGTGTGTATGCACTTCGTTGTTAGAGGGTCATCAAATCTTCCGAACGAGTGTCAGCTGGAGTCATTCCCCTCGCAGCCCAGCTGCCTTGGGCTTCCTTCTGATTGCCACTGGTCTCAGATCACTCGCAGTTCATGCTCTTTCCTTACCAGTTCCTCTTGTCCTTGCTGAAAGCAAACTTTATTTATGCTTTGATTACAATTTAAAAAGTTTTAATTTCCTTTCTTTTTCAAAATTTTGGTAGAGAAGAGGAAACACCAGAGGCCTGCAGCTGCAGAGGGGTAAGTAGCAAACCAGACGTTGCCTAAGATCAGTCTCAACAGGCAAAATTTTGGCTTGGTTTGGGAAAGATAGCTTACTGACATTTTATGTATATATCTGACATCTTATTTGATATTCACTGGATCTGCTGGCATAAATATTGTGATAGCACTGTGTGTTGATTTTTCTCAAAGGAGAAAATGTTAATCAGAGTAAGATATGGTTGTATACTCCTGATCTGTAGGAGCAGCTGCAGGTTACTCCTCTTTGGCCTTACCCTTGTTATGGAGGTAGAGCAAACTCTAAAAGGGAGGTACCAAGTCAGAGCTCAGGGTATTTTGTAGCCTTCATAGCCCTAATAGCTGTTCTAGCTACAAATTGTGGTGTTTTTTTAGGATTTCACCTTGAATTGACTAACTGAAATGAAAAGGCTTGTGTACACATACTAATTAGGAGGCTCTGGTCCAGTATTTAGAATTAAATTGAGCCTCTGTAGGTTGCTGTATAGGTAGCACAAACAGTGCATAGGTCATTCAGGAAAGAGGGAGATAACTGTGCATCAAAAAATACATGAATATAGATATATATACTATTATGTATTTGTGTTTTGGCTAAGATGTGAGCAGGTATTTGCCTCTTTGCTGTCTGTGCTCCCTTCGGAAAGCTCCATTTTGCTCCCCTGGACCATCCCTGCCCAGTTCAGTCCGGGTGGTGGATTTGCCGAATACGCATCTGCGCTGTAAGGTGAAAACTCTCACTGAGGGTAACGCCAGCTCTGAAGTGACAGTCTAGTATCAGGTCACGTGCTAGAGATTTGCATGTATTTGTTCATATTATCTGTAGTAGTTTGTGGTGTTTTGTAGAATTTAGGTGCAGTCAATCCAGGACCAGTCTGATGATCATTGTGCAGGGAAAGTGAACTGAATGGTAGCGATTTTGTACGTACAGCTCCTGTGCACAAGACTTACTAAAATCCTTGATGAAATTACAGCTTATATTATTTTGTGCGTGATTATTTTGGATATTTTGCTTTCCAAATGCAGCCACTGCAGTCTTGGCTTGGTCACCTTTCTTATCTTGCCAGTTGATCCTTTTTTTCCCCTTCAGTTAATTCGAGGTAGTCTTCCCATCTGTGCAGCGGATCCCAAAAGAAACCATTTGCTTTGAAGGCACAGTGGGAAACCAGAAATGGTTGGCTTCTTGTTTTGAATGTAACTGACTGAGCATTTAATGATCAAGTCCTTCCAGGCTGGATTTGTCTGGGGTTTTTTTGGTTGGTGTGAGAAGTTTAAGAGAATGTGTTTTTATGGGGTTGCTTGTGGTAAGTTCTGATCATCCCTAACAAATCCGAAATGCTTATTTCTGTGTGTATATGTTGCGTTCACATACTGTGCAGTACTTGGTACTTGGAAAAATAATGGTTAATATTAAGACAAGGTCATAACTCTGATGATGTGCACACTTGTTGCAGCCTACTAGCACTTTTATGGTGTAGGGACCTGGGACTGTCATGGCATGGGTCTTCAACCAACGCATTGTTTCACTTAAGAATAAATAGACATTTTAATTATAAAATGTAAGTGCACATGAAGGTTGTCTTATCCTGTTGCAGAGCCATAGATTTATCAGTGTTCCTAAATCAGTGAGGATGGGGGGATCTGAGGGGGAGTTTAGTGGGTTTAGTCCATTCTTCCTTGATTTGACCAGGCTTGTCTGGGGGGTCAGAAACAGCATGGGGGTGGTAAATCACTGCTGCTGTGAACAGGAGAACATTTGGACTAAATCGAAGCTGTATTTCAGATGCACATGCAGTAGCTTTGTTCTGATTTCCTGCAAAGCCAGCACACTTGGGTAAGCTCACCATGGGGCAGTGTAGCTCCCAGTCCGCTGGTTTTTTCCTGAACAATTAGTCCCATACACCTTGTTGCTATGGGAAACCATAACTGCAGCTAATTCCTGGAATAGTGTAGCTGAAAGTCCAGAGTAACGGACTACAAACAAATGCAGCATCATCCCTAGATGCTTCTGTTGCAGCCTCTCAATTAATCTAGGTCTACATACGGGCCCATGTGTTGCATATAAATCAGGCTTGGGGTGCATCCATATCTGTGTGTATTTGGATTACTTAAAGTCTGAATCTAGGCCAGAGATCATACTTTGACTGTCATACCTTCTCTAATTGAATTATTTTAGTGCTTTGTATATTGAAGTTACACTGTTATAAGTAAACTGATAACATGTCTGACCTCAAAGCCAAAATGTTCTGTATTTGGTGTAGTTGTAATGCTTCAGGTGTCACTGTTCATTTGTCTTTATGTCCTGGGTGAAGAGTGCAAAGGAGCATCCTTAACTCTTCTTTGGGATTGTGTGCCCAAGCCCTGCGTTTCTGTCTCTTAGCCTAGATAGTTCTTAAATCACCACCAAAAAAAAAAAAAAAAGAGAAACAGAGTGAGATGTAGTTTGGAGAGTTCATACCTCACCACCCCAGGATGGAGCTCACATCTGCTTAACTGCTAAATGATTGAAATTTGGCTTTTCCTGCAAAAAGTGAGTCTGTCGAGGCACCTCATACAGTTGAGAGAATAAAGTTACTCAGCTGGCTGAATGGTTTAAAATTGCTTGTTCTTACAATGCTTGTGTTTATGGTACAGTGATGCAGATTTTGGAAGCTCATGTTTATCTGCTGGTTTTGGAAATAAAAATAAATTTATACAGTTCTTTAGAATCTCTGCCCTGCATGCTCAACCATGTTTTGTAACATTGAGATTGCACAGACTGTGGGTGTCTTTTTTAATTCCTTTTAGAGAACAGATCAGTTTTTTTTCTTTTTTCTCAAGTCCATTGTCCTTAAAATTTTGCTGGTCCCCTTTGCTCTGTTAAGATTCTAATATTGATACTAAAAAGGCCTGTGTGACAACAAAACCTCCTAAAACATCTAATTTGAAATTGTTAACTTCTTTTTGTTTTGTTTTGGTTTTTTAAAACGGCTTTGTTTGTTATGCATTCTTGGTTTTAGTGCCTGAGCAGCAATGCCTGTGTCTTTTGGGGTGGTGGCGCCTCTGTTGTGAGGACTGCTGCTGCTGCTTTTGCAGTGTCACAGGACTCTCTTAAAGGAAGAGCAGAAGTTAAACATCACAGCCAGAGTATCTTTCTCATTCAGCTCATAGGGGTATGATTAACAATGCTGTGTGGTCAAAGCAATTCTACTGAATATTGTCTTTTAAATGAGGAAATTAGGTATTTATTGGAGAAAGGTGCTCCAAAAGAAGAGCAAGAGGCAGCTGAGAGGAACAGCAAGGCAGGCACAGGTGTAGGAGTGTGCTGTGCCCTTGATGGCAGCCCAGAAATAAAGGCTTTTCATCAGGTGTTGCCAGAAGGAGTTTTTCCTTCCCTTGAGAATATTGAGGAATAAAGGAAGGAAAGGTGTGTAATGTCTGATATGGCTCTACGTGGAACCAGCGCTGCCCTTGAGGTCCATGAACTGCTTTGTTCATATGGACAATACGTCTGGTAAGCTTCACTTACTGCATTTTCTAAAAATTTCCATGTTCTATAGAAAATAAGGCAGGCAATGATTAAAAGGAAAGAAAAGCAACTATGAGGAATTGCTCATCCAATCATTGGGACTGTCACATTGGAGCAGCCTAATTCCCTTTGCCCCGTCTCCTATCTGATAGTAGCCGGTAATGGATACTTAGAAAAGTAATTACGTGCTAGTGCTTTCTCTGCACCATTAATGGTTTTATATCTCGGTACTGTTTGTCCTGTCAGTTGGGCCTTTCTGAGGTGCAGCTTTGCAAAATGTAAAACCCTCCTCAGTTATCCTCGTTGACCTTCTCAGTGTCTTTTCTAGCTGCATTAGGCCTTTCTTAAGCTGGGAAGATCAAGGCTGTATGTGAAATTAAAAATACACATTCACCATGAGCTGCCTCTAGAGCCACAGATTCCGTTAACCTCGCCTGCTCTTCTGCAGGCTTCCAGCCTCTGATGCCTTTGAAAAAGTTTTTATTATTAACTTCTTCATGACTTTTATTGCTGCTGATGTCTTTAGCATCAAAGTAATATGAAGTCAGTTTATGAGGTCAGGCTTTTCAATGTGGCACGTTTCAGATATTGCTAATAATGATTTAATATAAATTTCCAATCATTTCTTGTCAGTTTTCGTTATTACAGGAAGCCCAGAAGTCAACTTAGGCTTTGTAAGAAAATTCATGTCATCAAAACTTAGACCTACACATGACTTTCCAACTCCTGTTTATCTTCTAAGCATTATTGCAGGGTGTTCTCTTTGCTTAGATCTTATTTCGGTTAGTGCCTTATTAGCAAAATTCATAGATTCAGGGATTTTTCTTCAACATTTGGTCATAAGGCTTTCCATTATCCTTTCTGTGTCATGGCTTGAATTAAAAACCTGTGCTTTCAGCTAAGGCCCAGTGGGGCAACATATATGCATGAAAATAAATTACTACAGTTGGAACTAATTAATTCATTGATTGGCAGACTCAGCAGATAAAATCCTGAACAGGGTAATGTGAAATGTCTTTGTCGTTTGGCCTCCGTTGTCCCTGGCCAAGAATGGTAGTTGGAACATCTACTCTGCTACCTGACTTCACAGCCTGTCATCGAGGACTGAGGAACAGAACTGATGTGAGGACAAAAAAAGTATCAATTCAGCAATTCAGCCTTCCCTTTGCAGAGGAGATTACAGAATCCTGTGCAAGCGTCTCTGTAACCAGGCGGGGGCCTATCAAAGCATCGGGGAGATATGCTTGTTCTGCTGTCATAACTTTTCACTCCCTGCTAAGATGGCTGCCTTATCCCGAGTGACAAGATTACAGTGATTTCCTTAATAGTGTGAAGAACTTCGCAGGCAGCTGCAGCTAATCCCTTACAGAAAGCTCCTCCCGCTGAGCTACATAGCGAAATTGGAAAGTGGCAAATAATTTGAAAAATATTATTATTTTTTAAAAGAATGTTAATTCTTACTCTGGTGGTTGATGCCTAGGTACAGGTACACGCTAGCATTCCTAAGAACATGCCCTCAAGTAGCGGTCCTTGGTGTCTTCTGGTAGATGCGACCACTGTTGGTACAAGAAGCCCCAGTCCAGCGTCCCGAGGCAGATGGCCTCACTTCTGGGAACACCATTGTGAGTAATCAGTGTTGCTGTGCCTGCTGCTGGGGCATCAAAAGCCGCAAGTTCATCTTTAGCCGTGTAAAATTTGATTCGGTGAGACTTCTGTCTTGGCTGGGGAGCCCACGCTTGTAGCCATACAAGTGGCTAGCTCTAGGTGCGCTCGGTCGGTGCAGCGAGCTTGGCAAACTATTTGCCAGGCACATTTAATCTTACAGGGCCTTTGGATTATTTACTTAAATGCATGGCTCCGTGTGGTGGTGTCCTGTGACTAGGAGGGCCAGCACAGGCCTTCCCTCCAGCTCACTGCAGCAGATGCGGGTTCAGTCTCCTCTCGTGGCAGTGTCAGTCCCTGGCACAGCCTTTGCGAGCTCTGGTGCACCCCACATTGACATTTCACCTCGTCACAAGGTGACAGTCTTTGGCTACGATGTGCCCTTCATGGGAATGATTTTTTTTTTTTTGCAAGTTGTTGCAGAAACAGCTGCAAAGCTGCAGCCCCGTTTTTTGGTCATTGTGGGAATCGACAACCACCCTCAAACTGTGACCGACAATAACTCTGCTGAGCTGTCACCTGGGACTGTACCGATACCTTCATCCCCCAGCGTCCCACTTCCAGGGCATCCTTGGTCAGTGCAAACTGACACACAGTGCTGCTGTTGTAGCGGTTTGAATAGAGGGCACCGCAGAGTAGGAGTGCGGGTGTGGGGGTTTTGTTAATTAGTGTTTTGAGCTGGCCACTGAGCACCCAGCATGTTAATGTGCAAACAGGCTGTGGCTTGAATCTAAACAGTGCTGTATGGATCCTGCATCTCAAGTCACTGTCCCTCTTGTCTTTCTCCCTTTGGATCCTTCCAGTGTTGACGCTGTGCATTTAGGAGACAACTGAAACTGGCACTACTCTGTAACTCCTGCAGTGGAGCAGTGGAAAAGCTCTCAACAGACCATTGCAATAGCCCCCTTCTTGGAGACAAGGATGTAAATCAGGAAGACATTTTAAACTGTCTTCCTTTTAAACTTTAAAAGTGAAGTTGATGGAGAGCAAACAGTGCATAAATACTCTGGCAGAAGGCAGAAAGGCAACTGAGTTACATAGGTTATAGAATCATCGAATGTTAGGGGTTGGAAGGGACCTCTGGAGATCATCAAGTCCAACCCCCCTGCCAAGCAGGACTATCCACGCTAAAGGTAGGTGTAGTTGTACAGCATCTTAATGAAAGCAGGCAGCACCGTGTTACTGTGGCTTATCTCACACTGTACAGTTACCGTGTGTAAAAAGTGAAATAAAAGATAATATAATTTCATTGCTAATACAGCATTGAGTCAAAAAAAGAAAAGAAAAAGACAGTTGTTTTGGCAGGTGTACCTCAATGCCCCAGGTAGCTTCAGGACTCTCTTAGGAGGCTTTCACATCTTTTCATTTGTGCTATCCTCTTTATCTAGATCTGGAGAGACTTTGGTGGTGTTATCAGTTTTTCTATTTGCTGCCATATTACTCTGCTAAAATATTTAACTAGAGAAATACATTAAGGCAAGAAAAGCCTATTTCCAGTTAAATCAAAAGCGAAACCACGGGTATTTACCAGTTTTTAAGTCCATGGTAGTTTGGCATTATTTGTGTCTGAAAAGTGTCAGCGTTCCTTTAGGGATGAAAATTGATGGAATGTTACTGTTACACGGCTTCAAAAGGCTTTACAGCAAACACCAAGTGTGACAGTGGAAGGTTGTTTTGTCATCAGTGCTCTGGTTCTAATGCTGCTTTGCACCTAGCCCGCAGAGTGCCTGGGTAGGAAGAAGAAGAATGGTCATTCACTGCACAGGCCGGTGGTGTTGGTTCTCAGGAGGTCGGTAGTACTGGATGTTGGTATCTACGGCTACGTTACTCCCCTGGCTGGTAACTTAAATTCAAGTTATGCAGGTGATTTCCCACAGACAGACCTAAGGAGACATACAGCAAGTCCTAAAAGGAGAAAAGTCTTTCAAGCTTCTCTCTGCACTGGGAAACATGCCTAGCTTCAGAGAGACCCAAACCGCCCGCACATTTCAGACAGTGCCTCCAGTTGTCCCTCCTTGTTGACAACATCCTTGCTTCTGACCTAGGCTTTAATTGTTACAGGAGAAGGGGAAGAGAGAGAAGCTAAAACTGCACTATGTTGTGCCTTACTTGTGTCTCCAGCTAAAGCCATCAGTCTGCTTCTAGCACAGCGGCTCTCATTTTGGCTTTATTCCCACTAGAAGACAGAGCTTGTATGTTTAAGATCAAGTTAAGGCTGCCTGTTGGGGAGTCCAGGTATAGCAGCATTTCTGTCTTTTTTTCAGGATGGCAAAAGAGCACATATCTGGCTGTGACAAGGTTTTCTGCTTCTGTAGATGTGCTTTAGCAAACACTGTACAAATAAATTGAATAGTTTGCAACTAGTTGTTGAAGGGGCTAACGTGTAGTAGTCGGGGTTAAAGCTCCTCTGGTTGTGTTGTATGGACGCGTTCCCCGCACACCGCTTTCCTGCAGCAGGGAAGGATTCTTGTCCCACTGGAAGCGTCACTGACTGACTCTGGTTACATGGCTTACGTGATTAACTGAAGGAAATAGTGACCCTGGTCCTGTTCCCTGCGTGATTTGAAGATGACCAAAACCAAAATGGAAAGACCATTCAGAACAAAATGGTCTGTTGACCTACAACAGGAGCTGTTTTCAGGGCTGCCATTGCAAAGCTGCAGCTAAACAGCCAAATTCTACAGCAGTGTCCCCAAATTGGACAATTAAGAGTTAAGGAAAACTCAGACCAAAATATGATACCATCCCAGACCTCGGACAGCATTTTTATGCACTATAAAGTAATCAGCTCAGTAGTCCCAGATAAAAAAATTTAATCTTTCTATAGAAACAGTGCACTGTTGTACAAATGTGTTCATTTGGTTTTCAGGAATCCTCACTGGTGTCAGCAGAGCACGTGTGACCCTGCGCTGATCCCCCCCGCGTCCTTTTGTCCGTAACATAAAAACTGAAACACAAAAGGCACCAAGCAAGAACTTACTCTAACAGAACTTCAATATGACAAGACAGAGATCAGAAATGATTACAATGTTAAATATCATCCTAACAATCTGAACCGTTATTTAAAATAATTAATTTCTTAAAAAAAGCAAATTTGGTGTTTGACTTTGCAGTAGTTAGAAATCTGTAAAGGTTGAAATCAGCGCTGCACGGTGAGTTCATTTACAGTGGTTTGAAAAACACGGCAGCCTTTTGTACAGGGTTTATACAGGTTTGTTCGTCTGTACGTGTTCTTAGAAAAGTATCAAAACTGTAGAACTTTCAAATATATTTACATTTGCCTGTTAGTTACAGTGTTATCACATACAGCCTCGTCTCAGGTTTTTCCTTCATGCACACAGTGCATGGATTTGTAGAAACAGAGCTTCATACCTTAAAACAGTAACAGGGCATCACAAATTGTTTTTTCACTGCCTTAAAATCTAAAATTTGAATAGAAGGATGCTTGGTTATTTATGTGTTGTCTGTGCAGGCCATGAGTCTCTATTATGCTTGCAATGCATACTAGGTCTTCAGATGCTTGCTTCCTTTTCTTAGCCAAGAATCAGCTTCCAGCTCACACTACACTGTGAATTTAGTCTAAAAGAAAGACCAAGAAAAAAAGGGAAAACCCCCAAACCGCTTCAGGCCAAGTCTCTTTTGCTCACTTGAATACGAAAGCTTGGACCCACGTAAGAACCCTGGGAAGATTTCTCAAGGTTTTGGTGCAGTTCAGGGAGCTGTGGCCCACTATGCAGTGGTGGGTGAGTGTATTCACTGCCCGTGGAATTCCTTGAGATTCTTACAGAATGAGGTGAGAAAAATCTGTTTTTCTGCAAGGTGCAGGATGACCCAGCCAAAGATGCCGCTAAGGCTGTGAGGATTGAGCCTCCTTGCCCCATGCTCTGTGGGATAGGAGATCGATCGTGGTGCAGGTTGTTCCATGGGCAGTAATTTGGAATGTAATTGCTGCACTTCAAAGAATTCTAGGTATGCTGAATTAGGACGCTGCCCCACAGCATCTGCCAGATTCAGACTCTTAACCAGCATGAGCAGGGGAAACAGGCAAGGAGGGAGGGAACTAACTTTTGTCGTGTTGCTTTTTTCCTGACGAGCCAGGCGAGAGCGCTCACCTCGAGCGTTCAGAAGTATATGGCTAAATCTTTGTTTCTGCTGATTTGAGAGGTGTGAGATTCCCAGAGGGGAAAAGCATTTAGAAACAAAGAAAGAAAAATACCTAAGCCAAGCTGTAAAAAGCAACAATACAACAGAAAATTGGGTGCTGCAGGAGTTTCTCCTGACTGAAATGCTGTAAGCAACAGCTCTTCAGGTAACAGCAGGGCAGATGAGTCCGTCGGGGTAGACGGGAATGTGTAAGAGCAGCCCTTGGGAGCCGGGCTGGAAACAGGAGCTCTGGTTGTTCGGGGAGTGCTTCGTTTGTCGCTGTCTGACTGTACAGCTCGCGCTTACTTAGTGACTTTAGATTTCAAAGCAGACTTCTCAAACATCCGGTAAAAATTCAATTATTCCTAATTTTCATACATGTAGGCGAGTAGTTTTAAAATATATGTATATATTTTTATATATATGTATATATTTATATGCCTATATATCTATCTAGCTTAGATAGATATATACACAGATAATCTATGCACAGCAAGCCAAACATACAAAAAATAAATACTCTCACCCCTCTACTGTATTTACAGAACAGATCTTATAATCCAGATTTTGTTAATAAATATTTCTAAACTGCCTGTACAGAATTGGTTTTACTTATGTTGATGGATAGCCACAAAGCATATTCCACATATTTACAAAATATCTATAAATATAGTCTTAAAATAAAGCAATAGCTACCGAGCCTTCAGCCTGGCTGGTTATGTACATCGAGTTAGTAGCTCAGCTGTCGCTTATTCACTATCACAAATGGGTAGTGCAACAAGTTAAAACGTGTATAAAAGATTATACATACAAAACTCTCACATCCTTTGGATGTTTGCAGTTCATTATAACTTTGTGGTTACCCTTCTGCAACATAAATAACGATCAAAAAGAAGAAGCAGGTTCTGTGATCCAAAGCAGATTTGTTCCATGTTTTGTTTGGAGCAGCAGCTTCATCCTCAGGGCAGCCCATCGTCTTCTAAGCTTAATGCTACGCGCTGGGAAGGAAAGAAGAAACCACACCTGAGAAAATCTGTGACTTGTGATACCGTTGCTGATTTGTACTTCTTGTTGTCACTAGCGTATTGGTGACAAATCTATTTTCCATTGTAACGCTCACTCAAGTGTTACTGAAGAGGTGCTGGAGAGTTGACTCCACTTGTGTATTGGATAAAGTTCCTTGTAAGGGGTGACACCTTCTCTCTCCAGTGTGATCTTTAGCAGGATCTTCAGGTGACACAGGGCACTACCTCGGTGCCTGTCTGGCTATAGAAGCTATGCTGTCCTCACTCATTACTTACAGATCTTTACGCTCTCTTCTAACATGGCAGCGCAGTTATAACTGCCAGGGCTGCATCTCCCCAGGGCTGCTTCCGTGATGGAGGCTCCTTCACGGGAAAAGCGCCCTGCAGACCAGGTTCTCTCTCCTGCACGCACAGCACTTGCTATCAGAATGAGTGTTCGCTTTTTGTACAGCTCAACCTCGCCGAGGCAAATGTCCTTCACTTGTTACAGAACCTCATGCACCCCTGAGGAATCTGACTCTTTACACAGTTTTATTATAGAGAAAATGTTCTCCCTGGTTTGTAGAGAAACCCAAGTTACCTTTAAGATAGTTCAGACCCTTGGTAGCCTAAGCGCAGGCACAAAGGAATCCAGTGGAGGTTAAGCCATCGGCTGTCACACACTAGCTAGCCTTACACTTGCTAGCGTACTCGGTGTGTTGACTAGGACAATCACTCTTCATTTGAACACAGTATGTTATTATATAGACCACTACTCTAAAACCACTGCATGAGCTGCCTAGAAGCTTAGGCTTCTGGCTATTCAATGATTGTTAAAGAAGGTCTGGTTTTTGTCATTAAATGGCAACTAACCAATGCTGTGATCAGCCGGAGATAATTCTGTATCTAAACTCTCAAAATTGTTCTTCTCCGACGGCACTTTCCTCAGATACTTACTGCTGGGTAGACGTGTCCAATTTGGGCAGTCCGCCCAATGTGGATTTCGTCTTCATCTTCCTCTTCTGTTGTCTTCCTATAGACTGGATTATCAAAATTCATGCTTTTAGTATTCTTCCGTTTCCAGTTTCTCCAGATGAGGTATCCCCCCATGCACAGCAAGCCAATGACCACTGCGGAAAGGGGAAAGAGAGGGCAGTTAGCCAGGCGTGGATCTGCTGGGACATTCCCATGTAGATATCCATCCATCTCTATACAATTTTCTGGAAGCCAGGCCACTTTTCCCCGTTTCAGCAGTTCCCGTACTCTTTCTACTCTTTCCCACCCCCAGCCCTGAAAATGAGACGTGTGTATTTACAGTAGCGTTTTGGCATGGTCTCCTTCAAAGGTTAAATCAAATCAGCTTACCGACAGGAATGACAATTCCAATGACAGCTGCTGTCACAGTTGAATCAAAGCCTTGGTCGTTATTTGCATCTGTAATTACAAAGATGTTCTGATCATTTAACTAATTTGCTGCTGTTAAAGCCACGTCCAAAGAATGTTTATGTTAGTAACTCTGTCCTGCCCAGCAGAAAGCTTTTGTAATTAAGGAGTTTACAAAAACTTCTGTAATAAAATTATTACAGAGAAGACAGAAAGCCCAGAGACACAGATCTGGGCTAAGCGGAGCTGTTCTCTCAGGCACGCTGAGCAGCGGGGCCGTCAGGTGCTGCTGCCCTGCTCCGAACGGCGTTACCAGAGAAGCTCTAACCAGCAGTGAGCGACTGTACTTGTCTCTCTAATTTTCAAGCACAGAAAGGAGGTTTTAGAAACCATGACATTTAATGGAAATTCCATGCCCGGATCAGGGGGTGGTGAAGAGTGCGCTTAAACATCCACAGCAGAACACTTTCTAGTACTGGCACAATTAATGATTTATTGAGCTGTCAGAAAAAGAATGCAGTTCAAGGCCGCATGCACAGCTTTTCTTTTTAATTCTTTAATTAATTTATTTATTTACAGCTAAGGAGTTAAGATAGTCAACACAGCTATCGCTCATTGCTGCGGTCTGCCTCAGCTTGCAACAATGACCCCAAAACTCGGTATTGTACTTAAAAGCGGAAAAGAACAATTACAGGGGAAAAATAATAAAAAATAAATAAAATGAATGCACTTTTCAAGTTATAGACTTAAAAATGTCTGCTCTCAGCTCTTGTGGTAGGGGATCAGCACAGAAAATTTATTTTTGCTAAAATACCTGGAAGTGAGAGGAGGAACTAACTGTAATTTGTCTTTTGATAGAACAACTCATGGAACTTAAAAGGCAAATTATCCTGTTAAATCCTTCCCTGTGGCAGGTTGTTCTACTATATAGTTATTTACCTCATAATAAGCCAGCCTATTTCAAATGCGGACCATTAAAGCACCTTGCTTCCATGGCTTATTAAAGTTAATTATTGCATTTGAAAGAAATTTGCACAAAAGGGACTGAAAAGAATGACTCTTGGAGCTTGGATTGTGCTGTACACAAGCCGTGCAGAGTGCGCGGGATCGCTGGGCACATGGGGACGGTGCAGGTTTGCTCTCCAGCTGCAACAGAATCTGCCTGTTCTGCGTAGTGAAATGTTTAGGAAAAAAAAGCGTTTTACTGGTTTTAAAGCAATCTAGATCTGCTTGAGGCCTTGACTGAGTCCTGAAGAGTGAAGTCTCCTCTCTGGACTAGAATTATTTTTTTTTGAAAAGCGGTTCTGCTTTTGTGCTTTACTTTGGCAGCACGATTTGAGGGATTACCCGTTAGCACCGCGGTGGTGGGTTGGTGTTTCACCGCTCGCTCCTTATGGGGGGGAACATGAGGAGAGCCGGCTTGTGCTCTCCACTAGGATACTCTTCTGACAGGCCATGCAAAGCTTCACACATATGTCATGGATCCGGCCCTGTTAACATGCAAAGCACAGCCACGCAAATAAATAGATGTGGCTTCTCAGGGGCTGTAGTAATTCCAAACATCCAGCAGCGCTGAAGCTGGACAGGAGGCGCTTTTCACCCTCAGCTTGTGCTGGATCACATTAATGGTTAATTAAAGGTGGTGAAGCACCTGTAGAATCAGCCGTATTACGGTGTGCAGCACGGTGAGCAGCACTGAAGCTGGGGTGAACTAGTATTAGAGGCAAGGCAGGACTAGTATGAACTCCCAGGGCCTCATCTCCAGAGTGTTTCATGTGTGTTGGATGGAAACCTGACCCAGCATCCTGAGCAACTAGAACCATATCAGCCACCATAACACAGCTGTCTGCTGCAAGAGTACCCGATGTCTCCTGCTGTGCAGGATGTGCCTGCATCCAACCTGTTTATAGCTCAGGTGTTAAGAAGTAGAAGAGGGTAGAGTTAGATTAGAAGTTAGGAATAAGTTCTTCACTCTGGGGTGGTGAGACACTGGCACAGGTTGCCCAGGGACACTGTAGATGCCCCAACACTGGGTGTGTTCAAGGCCAGGCTGGATGGGGCTCTGAGCAAACTGGTGTAGTGGGAAAGGTCCCTGCCCATGGCAGGGGGGTTGGAACCACATATTATCTGTAAGGTCACTTCCAACTCAAACCATTCTATGATTCGGTGCTAGGTCAGGTTTTCCCCGTGCGTGCGTTTTTGTGATACGGGGTGTGTGTGTATATATCTATAGAAAAAGAAAAGAGGAATCTCGTTCTCTTACAGTGCTGTGATAAATTGCTGTTTCCGGTGGTCATCTCAGAATCTACTAGGATGGATGTGGTGGAAGGTAAATGATGACTCAGAGTGGTAGTTGTAGCTTCTGATACTGCTTTGGGGACAGCTTCAGCAGTGGTACTGGCACCGCCGAGTGCAGCTGTGCTGGTTGTGGTACCAGCACTACGGGATGCTGCAGTTGTAGAAACCAGTAGAGTAGCTGAAGTAGTTGGAAGATCTGAAAAGCAAAAGCAACAATGGAATTTGGTTAGAGTAAGTACACACAGCAAATCACAAATGGTGATATAAATCTGGGGAGGATTCTTTACCTAGTAGAAGCAGAAACTAATTCCAATTCTATTGACCACCAGTCAGGCCTTTCGATAGCTCTCTGCCTAAAGCTACAGAAATGATTTCCTGAAGTGAAGCTCAGTTTATTAACAGTAACAAAGGACGTTGGATGGAAGGTAGTGAAGAAGTTCTAAAACTTGTGGGTTTTTTCAGTACCTCAAAAGATACTGAATTTGTACCAGGAATTATTTGCATGTTAGGGAAAATTACATTGAAACCAGTCATCTCTTCAGGATATTATCAGCAATGACTGTGGCCTCTCCGGAGCCAGTACCTAAAGGGCAATAACGTGGCAAATTTTAATGATTCATTGATCATTCACAGTTTTAGTGCTGGGCCCTTTCCTCTTCCTGCTGTATCTTCTGTTGCTTACGCTTTCACAGCTAAGCAAGCTTTCAGGAAAGGACACCACAATGCTACGTTCAGAGGGCCGTGAGCAGCGGGATGCGGAAGCTGTAGTGTTTGCGTCCCACCATCAGGAAAGGCATTCCCTGTAAGCTTGGTTCTGTTGGAACAGCAAAACAGAGACTGATTGTATTTACCTTTGGAGCATTTTTTCATGTCAGGACCCAGCCACATGTTGTCGGGACAGGCACATGTGTACTTGGGAGAATGGGGAGAGATCTGTGGTGCAGGAAGACACAAATACTCACAGCCTCCGTTTGGCTGGGGGCTGAGCTCACAGGAATCTGGAGCTGTTCAAAGATGGAAGAAAAGACAAGTTATTTTTCTCATTATTTACTTATTATTCTTGGCAATGAAACATCACGTCCTCTGACAACACTCTCTTCCACTCCCTACCTCAATTAATGGGCTGCTTAAGCATCTTTACAATGTGGAGTAGTGTGAGACCTTACAGACTGCTATAAAAACCCCCCAAATATATGATGAATGGCAAGTATCACAATGATGAGAGTAACTCGCTGTTATCAAAGATGCTAATTAAACAGCTATTAACAAGTTGCAGACTTCTCAATAAATGCTGCGGCTGAATTAATTATGCAGGAACTTCAAACATTAGGCATTGATTTCACATTATTACCTGTGCTTTCGCTCTCATCAAGAACCACGAGGAAGCATTTCATTTACTAGCTCAAAATAAACCTGATTTAGGGCCGTGAAACCCCGAGGACACGTCTTACCTTTGGGCTGCTTTAATTCATGAAATACCACAATGTCATGAGGATTATTGAGATTTTCTGCCAAAATGGAGATGTCCAAGCCGTTCAGCCTGTTTGCGCTGAAGATTGCTTCGTTCTCCAGGTCAGTCCAGAACACTCTGTCCTGCAGGAAAGACGCAGGATTTCTGACCTGGCCCTGGTCAAATCCAGCTCAAGTTGGATTAAACTCCAGTAGTCACAAAGCCAACACATTGTGTTCCTACCTTGGAGCACCTTCGATTCATCCTACTGCTATCTGCAGCTTCTTTCTTTTTTTTTTGTGCACTGTCATTTCTAATGTTCAAAAGCACAGCAATGCTACGTGTCTATAAAGTGCTTCACGATTCTGAGTAGCTGTGAGGTGGAGATGAGGGAGTAGAAATTTGGTTACATACAGAAGAGTTGCATCCATTCTGCTTCTGAACCGTTTTCTGGTTTTTTAAAGATGGGATAGATCATGAGCAGAACCAAAGGGCCATACTAGAAACTTTTTGTTATCTCTGGTGATTTTTTAATCCTTTCCAAAGTTAAGACCTGCATTAAACAGGCATCTATGAAGAGGCCAGTTATCAAACATGATTTAGTTGCTGTGTCAGCTGTGCATGCTGCTGCCTGCCAAACCCCACGCGTATTTTGGTAAGGAAAGCTACATTGCTGGAGAACAAGAGCAAAAGGGCTGTTTGTTATTCTAACCAGCCATTCAGGTGAGGAAGGATGTACCGCAGTTAAATAACCCAAAAGATGCTGCTGAGCAGCAAGGTCTTGGGGAAATGTGTGTCCAAGTTAGATGCCGAGGTGTCAGGAATAAGGGTTTTAAGGAAGAGGGGTTGGCAGAGTCAAAAGCCAGCCTAGTTAAATGAAATGAAGAGAAAGCAAAGGGGACTCACACGCGCCTTAACGGGGTCAACCAGACCCTTTGCTACATCTTACCTAGAATGAGGTGCCAAAGTTGAAGCTTTTGTCCCTATAATCATTTAACGAATCACGGAAAGGAGCTTAGCTACGAGAGGAGACTTCACTGCCCCAGGCTAGTGCTACTTGGCAGCGCTCTAACAGGGCAGGGAGAGCAGAAGAGCTGGATTGTCTCTCTGCTTCCAGCCAGGCAAAGCAGGGATCTGAATTACCACCTTCCACACCCCTGGAGTACTCCCGAGATAGATAGGACAGGGAACCCAGGTCTTAGTTCTCCCCTGATGACAGTTGAAGGTCCAAACTGTGCTTGTAGTAAGGCTACAGTGTGACACTGAAGGGTAGAAGAACACTGAATCTACAAGACTAAGTGGGTTTTCAATGGAACGTACTCAAGCAGGAGTTGGAAGCCTTTGTGAGAACAGGCTTATGTCTTTATAGGATCAGAGCTATCATCTTGGGAACAGGAAATTTCTCTAATGTATGGCAGGGTTTGCGTGTCCTACCTGAAGCAGTTCAGTCTGAAAGAGAATTACCTGACCCTTTCAGAACTATGTGAACAAACACCTTTCTACTGCCAAGCCCTCTGCCTCAGCAGTGCTCCAGAAGCAACTAGCCAACTCAGCACAATTTAAGAGGCTGTCCTCCTGCTGTCGGGGTTCTGCTGGCACCAGAGAATGCAAGCCAGGTATGCAAAGTCAGTGTGAGACCAAGCTGCTGAGAGCAGCAGAGTGCTCCACTGCGAGCCGAGGGGCTGCTCGGAGCCCACGCAGCTCCCCTCGCAGTGTGACTTTCAGAAGATGATAGATGTGCTGCAGTGTCACTCAGTGAATGGTTGTCCCACCTGCTGATCACAGCAAGTGGCTTCTCCCTTGCCTTGCTAATGGTTTTGGCGTTTGATGGACAGTTGGCTCAATTCAAAGTGAGGAAAACCCGTTACCCATTTCCTGTTCTGTGGGAGAGGTTGTGCAGGGCACAGCAGCCCCTCACAGGTAAAAGCACAAGGCAATGCTTTGCTCCTGATTACGGGCTCAGAAAACAATTTTCCCCGCTGAACCCACACCAGGTTAATCGGTTTCTATAGCAGCGAACGCCCTCGCTGAGCCTTCTGTGCTATGCAAAAGGCAGAGCTTTTAATCAAGAAGAGCTCTGAGACCTCTTGTAGTCTCCAGTCTGTTCTGCATCCGTTTCCAACTCTTACCTCAAACACTGCTAAGCCGAAAGGATGGCTCAGATCGTCAACAGAAGAGATCAGGACTTTCCTGTTGCTGCCGTTGAAATCAATGCAGGACAGGGAATGCAATTTGGAGTCTACCCAGTAGAGACGCTGATTCAGCAAATCTGAGAAGTGAAACACAATGAAGCAAAATTACATACATCTCCTGGAACCCTTTTTCTCTTGCCCAGCATGTTTTCCTGCTGGCAGCATGACTAATCTCTTTATTATTGGGCCCCCCCCTTTTTTTTAAACACTAGTTCTGATTTTGAACCACTGCCCAGATATGCTGGGATAAGACCCTATAAATAAGATTAAAAAGCAGGAATATGCTGGTGTGTGTGTGTGGGGAATGCCTGACTGACAGCTTTGTACAGTGAGGTTCTTTTGTTACCAGAAGCAGTTTGGGCTTCCCAAAGTCACTCCATCAGTGCCGGAGCGAGAAGCTTCATCCTTCTTAAGGCTATTCAGTCCTCGGCCTCTTGCTGGAGACCAACAACTGTGAGTCAAATGAAACACCTCCCTGAAGGAGCTGTGCCATTTACACGCTTTCAGAGAAGAATAATCCTGAGTCCAGAAATCCTTCTTGTGCTGCAGGCTGGGGACACACTCATGGCGGGGACACTCTTACCACAGCCAGCCAGGTTCTGGGGAGGGTGCAGGTGAGAGTGGGAGGGAAGGTCCAATGTTATTTAGAATGCTAAGCACTGAATTTCTCTTCCTGGAGCAAATTAACTCATTTTGGATGAGATTCGCTAAACAGAATGCAAGTGGACGAGTGCCAACACAAAACAATTTCTGTAATTAAACAAGTCATTAATTAATTTCTTAATTACTAAAGGATAACATTATTTGTTCACAGCAGTAGCACTTCAAAACTATGCAATGATAGCAGCGTTTTCTCCAGCATCCTTGTTGTGGCCAGAACTTTCAAATATAAAACCAAGAGAACCTCACATCTGCAGGGTGTTGAACACACACAGCTGTAACTCCAGAGGAGCCTGTGCCCAAGAGGGCAGGAAACCTCCTTTCAACTTTTGCCGTGTGGTGCGGCAGCAGGAACAACCGCAGCCTGCAGTGTGCCAGCAGGATGCAGGACACGGGCCAGGATGGGTTCCATCTCACTACCCACCCTGCGCGGCTGGGCCGGCACGTCGATGGGGAATGGGCTCTGCAGGCTGTGTCTTGCTCCTCAAAATGTGCGTTAATCAGTCCAGTGAAGTATCTTGACACTGCTTCTGAGACAGGGCCAGGTCCAGAAACACTAGCACCAAGGACTCTCTGATGCCTCCTGGACTTCCAAAGGGTTATTCCAGCTCTTCATCCTCCCCCAAAATTTCCCTTGTCCTTAAAGCACACCTGAAAGCAACTCAAAGCTTCTGCAGTATGAGGTTCCGACTGCAGCAAGACTTACTGCCTGTGCTTCCTGCTGAAGTGAAATCACTCATGTTGGTGAGCAGTAACAAAAGAGTATTTCCAGGACTTTTGTGTGCAGGTGCCTTTGCAAATTCACAGGTTTTCCTGTTTAACCATAATAATAAATTTACGTCAGCCACAGTGGATGCTGCAGCTCTAACCTGGGCACTTACCAAGCGTGATGCCATTTGGCCACTCAATGTTGTCCGTCACCAGCACCTGCCGCCCCATGCCATTCAGGCCAGCTTTCTCAATCTTAGCTTTGTCTCCCCAGTCAGACCAGTACATGAACCTGAAAGAGACATGCAAGAAAACGGTAAATTGGGCTCTGGCGTAAGGAATCTGCACTACTAATAGGAGTAGAGGTGCCCTGTTCTCTCCTTCTTATAGCAAAGCCCCTCAGCCACCAGGTAATTTCGATATGCACCAAGTGGAGTCACGCACTGTCCCACAGGGCACCCTGCCACAAAGCTTGCACCAGAATCCAAAATCTCACCTCAGTAATCCTCCTGGTGTGTCTGCTTGGTATGTGGACTTCACTGATCCAGGTAGCCCATACACCTGTCAGAGTTATTTCTCAGCACACTGATGTGCCTGGACCAGCTCAGGCCCATCAAACACGTGGCCTGACCATTGTTTTCAGAACTTTAACAGCAGTGGCCTCGCCAAGAGTTAGCTGAACCATCTCAGCAGTCCCGTTTAAGTTCAATGGATCTATCTATCTTAAAGGGCACCTAAAGTCTTGAGGAGATGAGAACCACCCACAAGTTTTTAAGAGGGGCAGAAAGAAGACTGGAACATCTCTGTTGGCAAAGGGAGTGTTTGTGGGCTTCACACCTACCTCTGTGTGGGATCAACAGCAATGGCTCTTGGCTCACTGAGGTCACTGTTGAAAAGTGTCCTCCTCTTGCTTCCATCTGCAGTGGCCACTGAGATGGTCTTGTTTCCAGAATCCGTCCAGTAGATATTTTTATGAACCCAGTCTATTGCCAGTCCTTCAGGAGAGTTCAGCTGGCTGTCTATCAGAATCACCTGCTCGGCTGTGTCACTCGCTTTGTCTATGTAGGCGCTGCAAAGACAGGACTCGTCACCAGACTGACACACAGAGAGGGCCGGGCACGTGTGCGTGGGGCCTCAGAAACCTGACTCCCAGGTAGCACCACTGCAACCCCACAGAGAGACACTGCTGGTGTGGCAGCGTGGCTGACACACATACCCGTGCGGCTGCACGCTGCGACCTTCCACTTGCTCCTACAGCTTGGTCTCACTTCCCCTGTGGTGGGAATTCCCAGAATAGGGAACTGTCATTTTATTTTTCTACCTGCTTCCTTCTGTAACCGCACAGTTGAGCAAAACGTTTGCCTTTAGTTACAATAAATAAAATCTCCAGTGCTCTGTTGAACAGAGTTGAACTTAGCCTGCAAATAAACATGCTTAAATGTATTGCAGAATTAGGGCCTGTGTAATTATGATTCATCAAAGGAATTAATGGAGCTGTACTAATTTGGCAAGTGATCTTGTTAGATACAAAGCAAATGTTCACTAAATATCAGCGGCAGTTTCAGAATCTTTCAAAATGGTGATGAAAGACAGCAAACTTCTCATGGAGGTTTCATAAATAATGCTGCTCCTACAAGCACACAGGCCGGTTCTGCTGCGTTGTGCCTGCACCAAGGTCAAGTGCACGGAGAGAACTGAAATGGAGTTGCTCTGAGTCGGCAGCAGTGTTTCTAAAAGCTTAGTCTGGCCCTTAGAATAACTTGGTATGTTTCAAGTTACAGAAGAGCAGAAAGTTTCTGCCCTCACTCTACCCACAACCACTTGACGCTGCAAGATGGTTTAACATCTCCTGTTCACTGGCTGTCCTGCCTTTGGTCATGGAATGAGAGGGTTAAGTTGTACACAAGCTGAGCTCTCCAGTGTCACATTAGAGACCTGGAAACAAATGTCTAAACCCAGGAACTGTTGACACTTTTGTGGCCTGCGACCCAGGCTGGCATGGCTGTGGATCAGCCTGGACTGACAGCACGCTGCTGCATCTTCACTGCAGGGAACAGTTCTGGTTTCTCTCTGACCCAACACCAAATGAATGGTATCACTGGGGTTCTGCAGAGCATCTGACGGGTGTTCCCAAGGCTGCTATTTTAGTCTGACCAGAACCACATGTTGTAACTACCCAACTCCAGGTCAGTTAATTCCTCCCCAGTGGAACAGTCGTGTCCAACACTTCCCATCCACCGCTGCGGTGACCTGCTGCGCTGGACCCCCAGTGACTCGCTGCACTGGTGGGGAAGCTGAGAGAGGCTCCTACAGCTCAGAATAGGAGGGCTGAAATACAGGTGACATTTCAATTCTCTCAGTAACTAAATATTGTAAAAGATCTTCTGACACCAAAAGGGATCATCACCTCAAAAAGAGAGGGTCTGGGCTCTCTCGCCAGCAAGAGATCCAACCCTGGCAGTGCTGGGTTAATGGTTGGACTTGATGATCTTAAAGGTCTTTGCCAACCCAAACTATTCTATGACTCTAATTACCTCCAGTACCATAGTTTTTCACTTTGCGATAGCCTCTCAGCTACAGACTGCTTTTCCCCAAAGGACTCCTGCAGGAGAAATCCAGTTCTCTGCTGGAAGGATGTGGTGGCCTTTTGTTTGGAAGTGTTTGATATTAGTGATAGTAGCAGTATCTTAAAAAGGAACATGAAATGTTAGTGGCTTGCTCTGCAGAAATGGTGGGACTTATGACAAAGCTAATGCAAGCAGGAGTAAGCAAGAGAGAAACTCTGCTGTTTGGAAAAAGAAAATGGCTTGGTATAGCCATGTTCAGGGTATGAACACCGTTCAGTGGCCCCCAGCGCCCCAGGGCATTCACCATCAGAGAGCTCAGAAGGAGCAGTGTATCTTAAATAATTCTCTGTGTATGAATACGAAGCCCTTGCCCACCCCCGCCTGCGCCTACAGAATCACACAGTGCCAGCAGCCAGCTTTCTTCTGAACCGTCTCCTCATGTCAGAGCCCTGCGGGCCCACTCAGGGTACCTGCCTAGATCCGTGAGTGCTTAATGCTCAGCACAGCCGGCACAAATCTCCCTGCCGGTGGCACCGGAGCTCCCACAGCCTGCAGAGACCCTGCCCAGGCTCCCACACATGGAAACCCATCAACCTTTGCCTGATCATTAGCTAAAACCCAGAACAAATCGCTGTAGAAGGTGCAATAGCTATGCAAATCAGAACAGACATGGGGGATTTTCAGTGCATAAATTAAATGCATTTTTGACTGGGCACACTCACAACCCCCGTACGTAATACTGTGACGGATGCTGTAAAAACAGCTGAAGGAGAGAGAATGAGAATTACAGAATGTGTGCTGTGGTTGAGTGCTGTGCACTTAAATCCAGCCTGCCAGGGGCTACAGGGGACAGCCAGTGTCTGTGCTGTTACCTCCTTGCTCCCACCGTTTGCCTCCTTTGGGTTTCGGGCTGGGCAGGCAGACAGCGCAGCAGCAGCCTCAGGCAGCGCTGCGTAGCTGTGCTGTGGTTCGGTACACAGGAGCCTGTGTGCAATTGCACCAATGCAGCAGGATCTATTGACGAAAAGCCTTCCTGCATTATCAAACCAGGTAACTGATCAAGGCCCTGATTTCTTTATCGATTCCTAAAAAAGCTTACAAAGTCTGGGCCAGAACAGGTAATCCAGTAAGGGAAGAAAAGCCCTCAGGTTCCCCATACCCTGCCTTGTGCTCTGGAGATTGTCCTTAAGGGGTACAGACTGAACCACAGCTTTGGAAAGGTACCATAATAAGCATCCTCTCTTGCCCCTTACCTGTAGATTTTTCGGTAGAACAGATCACACCAATATATTCTGTTTGTTGACACCTCCACATCCAGTGCCACGACGTTCTTCAGCATGGGAATGATGCGAGAGTAGTCCCTCTTCACCAGGTCTATCTTACGGACCTCATGGCGATTGGTGAAGATCAAGTACGGACTCTTGCCTACCACAGAAAATAAGCACATTTGTCATGTCAGCAGCTGACCCAAGGGCTGGATTCAGCTATCCTTTCTCAAACAACAATAGAACAATCAGTCACTGACCATTCTGCTTTGCAAGGAAGCTTTACACCACACCAGAAGCAAGTGTAAAAGGTTTCCAGAGGTGGAGCTGTCACATGCAGACATGGAGGGCCACAGCACCTCTGTGGTCACCAGATGCATTCTGGCTCTTGGTCTGCCCATTCTGCTAAGCTACAAGCAAAACCCTGGGCAACGTCCTCACCTTCAATTGCACATTTTAGATGCAAAATACGCGCGCCAGATTTTGGTGACTCATGGCAAGGACAAGGACTGGCACTCTGGGCTGGCAGGAGGGAAGGGAGGCAGCCAGACTTGGGGCATGACAGAGCCACACTGAATCCAGCAGAGCCAGGACTGGCTGCCAGGGAGGAATTTTAGTCTATCGGGTACATGCAGAACTCACATGGTCCTCCACCCGAGCACTCGGGCACATCCTTGCCCTCTGCAAGTAGCAGACCATGTGATTCTCTGTGTTCTGAAGTGTCACTAAACCTGTGAGTCAAACAGCTAAAGCCTTAATTTGCACTTCGCAGCTCCCTGTTTGAGGTAGGGACAGGATGGGAGGCTCAGAATGAGCTTCAGTGGGTTAGACTGGTTTGTCTCCAACAGTGGCCAGTAGAAGATCCTAGAGAAGAGCGTCTTTCCACTGGGAAGGACAAAAGGGGATTGAGGAATATGAGACTGAAAGGGAAGAGCTGGAACAAGGTTCTAGTTCTAGAACACATTGTACTGCAGGGCTCCCAGCACTGATTCTCAGGCACAAGAGAATTTTCTAACCCACAAGCAGATCAGTGCCCCAGGATTTGGGTCAGCCCTAACTCAACTGCAGATGTGAGACTAACAGACTGTCTGAGGACAGCAGGACACTGTGCATACCATACAGACCCTGGGAAAAAAGAGGCCGCATGGATGTGCAAGATAACACTAGAGAAGCAATTCTGTATTGCAGGCAACTCACCCCTCCCCAAGAGATGCACCGTTTCCACTAAAGCAGCCCCCAGCCTGGCTAACGCTCAGTCTTGCACAATTCTGCTTTCTGTCCCTCTGACATTAACACTCATTTTTGCAAGAAGGTCAAGCAAACTGCTGGTGTTCATGCTGCTATTTGCATAGAAGGCTGGGAGGGTGGTGAGGTGGCCAACTTACTGTGCTTTAATTGGGATGTTTTCTTCCTAAAAGGAAGAATACTACTACCACTAAATGTTTCTGCTGCGCTGTTTTTAACAACACCTGTCAAGAGACTTTCTTTTCTAGTTTCAGCTTCAAACAGCCAACTAGTGACTGTAATCTTGCTCTGTACACTGTTAAAATATTCTGATCCGCATGATCAGTAGTTCTTGCCTAGAGACGCATCTGCTATCACTGCAGCAGTTCTGTGCTGCTCGCAATGAAATGCCTTTGCTTGCTTGCTTTGCTAGCTTCCTTTTGTTTCTGTTCCTCTAGCCTCAGCCCTGCAAGCATGTTTTCTTATCGGAGTTGTGATGTTGAGCAAGCAGAGTTTAAGTGCCTGTGGCGTTGTCTTACCTACAGCTTTGCAGTTCTTGGACAGGGTGTCCATCTCGTATCCCTCGTAGCACTCGCATTTGTAGTCCCCCTTGTAATTAATGCAGATCTGGCTACAAGCGTCTGGATTCTCACATTCATCTATGTCTGAAAAGAGTGTTTGAAACCCATCAATAACTTGAAACCAAACCATCTGTGATGGAGCAATGCTGAAGTGAATATAATCACGTCTCTGTATGGTGAAACACAAGGGACTGCTGTTTGCATGTAAATTACCTCCACACGTTTTTTTATCCAGAAGCTTGTATCCGGGCGGGCATTCGCATTCATAACCAATCTTCAAGTCTTTGCATATGTGCGAGCAACCACCGTTGTTCATCGAGCATTCATTAATACCTGCAAGGGATATCCAGGTTATCTGTGACAAAGCGGGGCTTTTATTTCTAAGATTGACATCCCCAGATATTTTCCCGTATCTTATCAGCTTTTGGTAGCCACGAGCTGGCCCCACAGAACATATCAGTGACTTCACAGATAAGAACCCACCACCCTTCTTGCTCTTTATTATTCCAGACCAACACTGTAGGATCATTTGGACGGAAAGCTAGTGGCTAAGTGAACAGGGAGCCCTGGGGATACAGCGTACGTGAATCTCTGCATCTCATCCCATCAGAGAGCTGCTGCTTTGAGCATGTTCTGCCACATGTGAGAAACTTCCCAGAGACCTAAGGGCTCTCTCCAGGAGACTCCTTCTTCCCCATGTGCTGGTTCATGTTGACTTTTCTGAACAGTCTCTCTGAGCTTTAATAATTCATGCTGGGGGAGTCTCATCTCCCAGGGGCCAGCTATTTTGAAATACTGCACTATTTTCCCATCTAGCTCCACGGAATGATCTATGTGAAACTTCCAGAAAACACCAAAGTACAGTCTGTCAGAGATATTCCATTAGCACTGAGATGCAGTCCTCCCACAAACATCCCACACGACAGTCTCTGCTGGCAGCCTGCATCAGCCCAAGTGTGCAATTTATGAAGCAACAGCCCCCATCCTCTCCTGCGTCCCTGGCTAATCCAAGGCCACCTCCCTGATCCTGCTTTCAAATGCTGAAATGAAAAACAGACTAAATGAGGCCTTGTAACTAGAACTGAATGAGAGGTCGATGAAAGCTGGCTTCCTGTCAGAAATAACATTTCTTGTTGTAATTAACCTACACAAGGTGAGGAGAAAGTCCTCTCCCTAAGTAAGAGTGCTGAACAGAAGCGGTGGGATTTCAGGGATAGTGGGCTCACTAGAAGAAGCAAACCCGATGATTCAATATGTATTGCAATTGAAAGGTAAATTTTTCATTTATGTTTTACTTCTTGCTTCCTTGCACACTGCAGGTGAGCAGTACAGCAGAGCCATTAAACCAGTGCTCTTGGAAGAAAATGAAAACAACCACAACCCAATTAAGTCAGTAAGACCAGGAAAATACCATGCCAGAAGGAGCCCTGTCTCAGCTCTGGGATGCTTTCACCTTCCTATCAAAGACACACACATAGAGATATCAATACATTATTAACAGAGCAAGTTCACTAGGCTCCAAAAAGGTGCCGACAGAGTCACATTGTGTATTGTCACTGTTCAATGATGTTTATTAATGGATATCACCCATTTCTACGCTTGCAGAGGCCTCTAACAAATTGGGTCATAAACATGCACAACTGCTCTCTGCAAAATACTACAAAGGCTGTTTCGACTAACAAGCAAATCCTCACTCAGATGAATCCCATGGTTTCAGAGGTGCTTTGTGGAATAGATTTAGAGACTGTAAATCAAGTGCTGGTTCACTTGCTGCACTTCTCAATGGGAGCTGCAGAGGAGCCAGCAGAGACTTTAGCCTGTGCTCTTCCTGCGGGGCAGCCGCTGCCCAGTACCCAAACATCCTGTCTGAAATAAGACAAGTGATGTTCTGTCTTCTGCCGTGCTTTCTGGGGAACCTCGGGGGGCACTGCAGTGTTTAGCACACCGCTAGACAGACATAGAATCATAGAATGTTTTAGGCTGGAAGGGACCTCTAGAGGTCATCTAGTCCAACCTCCCTACACAAGTAGGGA